>VUJU01000626.1:0-81686 GCA_009835225.1 Aphis craccivora | reverse complement strand
ATTTGGTGAAAATTTCAAGTAATTTCAGTGATTAGTTTTTGAATTACAACCATAAAAAAAAATCGATTTGGTCGAAAACTGGTTTTGCGTAAAAATTCCTGTTTTTCGTCATTTTTTTTTTGTTTTTCTCGATTTTTTTTGAAAACTGTTGGAAAATGTTAACTTTTTACCTCTATAATGCACCAAGGATATTCACTTTTACATCGGAAACCACCCCCAAAGTTTGAAATTGGAGCATTATTTCGACTAGTTATGCTGTACACAGACACAAACACAAAAAAAAAAAAAAAAACACACATCATTGTAAAATCAATACATTCTTCACTCCGTTCAGAATCTAAAATGATCCACTGTAGCATCGCCGCCGTATCCCCTTCCTATACACAAATATAACACATAATGACACAACTGATAAAAAAAAATATGTTCAAGTTATAATAAAAAGATCAGATCGGTTGGTTGATCGGTCGTGATCCCCCAAGCTAATTTTCAAAAAAATTAACAGATAATTATTGAAACAAATAATAGTAATAAAAAAATTTCGAATAAAGTTTCGATTTTTAGAGGGTCTATTGAAATATTTGAGGGGGCTAAGACATGATATTGGGTGGATTTTAGTGTATATATGATATTATATTTTACAAATTATTGACTATTATGTTGTATATCTACTTTTCTCGCAAGTGCTCTAACATTATGTATAGGTACTGCACCAATTATGTCATGCAGTCATAGAAACTTTTGTATAGGTCATTGATATTTATAATTTCCAATCCATACATTTTTTAGAAATACGAATATTTAAATAGGAAGGTAGTATGTTTTAAGAAGAAATTAATTATATTAAGTAGGTAACTATTATTATGTTTTTATACATTGTATAATTATTTATTATTGATAGGAACTTAGATAAATAAATAAGTAAATTAAAATTTAGCACCTAATAAAAATTTTACCTAGATAAAAATGTTTTTATGTAACTTAAAATAATAATTTTTACAGTAAAATATGTTTTAATAAATTTACAATTAGAAGCATATCTAATTTAAACTTGTTAGATTAAATGATAATATTATATTTGTATGTATGTATAATTAAGAACTCCTTATAATAATATTAAATAATGTAGTATCTGACTAGTATTTAGGTAACTCTAATTTGGCACAAAATCATATTTTAAATAACTTCACACAACTTCAACTTGTTGCTGTTCTGGATCAAATTTAAAATCTTTCATTGATATATATGCTATACCAATTTCGCTAACAGGTTTAGGAATTTCATACGTCATTTCTTCTTTTGTAATTTCAGTTGTAGTTTGATTTTCATTTGCTAGTTCTTCATCTAAAAGAAAAACATTTTGTTATAAAATAATTTTATTTGTCATATGTGATTGTAAATAAAAATTTACCATCTATAAAGTAACACATGTTATTCACTATTTGTTTGAAATCCAGTTTTAAGTAATCGTTTCCCTTTTCCAACATTTCTTCCAGAGACGTTGTTAACGATTTAAAACTAGGTCTTCTGTATTGGTCTTCTGCCCAACAGGTGTTCATTATATCGTACCTATAGTAAACACAATTCAGAAATTCAACACATAACGATTTGTTCAAAACACAACTGTATTATTTAAACATTATAAATTCATATAATGTACATTATGGAATTGAGATCTATGTAGTATCATAACTATATGTATGTATACATATATATACATACATTTATAGCCATTATTAAATATGCACTTGTATTAACGAACACAAAAGGCAAAAGCCAAATTTTTAAACTATAGACGCGTATTTCGTAAATAACAACAGCTGAAAACTTTACACATGTAAATTGATACAAAGATCAAATAATATAAATTTGTTTTTTCACATTGAATATTAATTTATTTTCTTTTGTCAATATGCATTCATTGTACTTAATTAATAACACAAAGTATGTATGTTGAAATATTATGTTACCCAAATGCATAACTATAGTCACTATAGGTGCACAAACTACTTATAAATTGTTAAAATAATATTTATTGGTAGTGCATTGAAGATATAAGTATATGACTATATAAGTATAGGTTTCTATAATATTATTTTAATTTATTGATCTTGATAAACGTATAAATGTAACTTAAACCATATTATGTGTAGCTGTTACTTTATAGATAATTCATAGTTTGAACTGTTTGAAGTACAGTAATTTCGTGACAAGTACTTATGCTAAATATAATTATTATACGATCATTAATTGTATTAGTTTATTTAATCTTTCTTAAGTTTGGATTCAAATATGAGTGTTCAATAATTATTGAAAATTAATACTTGTACTAGTATTTTCTCTGTCAAAACTATATGTTTTTTACGTGAAAAACTAATTACTAAAATATTATGAATTAATGTATTGTATTAAAATATTAAGTGATGTACCTACACCTTTAGAATAGCAGTAAAAATGTCTCAATATCTAATTTGTGGTATAACATTGTCTCCGGTTTTATACAAATTTTAAAATATTAAAAATATATAATAACGGCTTTTTTATAAGCAATTAGAAGTTAAAATTTTGAAATTTACGAAAACTCGGAAATTCTTTTGTATTTAAAATATATTAAGATTTTTAATTTTAATATCTAAGGTTTAAAAATGAATTGATTCTCAAAATAATTTTCCTTTTGAGTTTTTTGTAACAATTAAAAAATATTTAAGGTATAATCTCATTTTTTTTTTTTTTTTTTTGAATGTTTAAAGTACAAATTTTGACAGTATACTCAAGGTTTGCCTTCAAAAATTCCCCTTAAATGATCTTTGTTAATTTGTTGTAATTACAAAAATATTAATCATAGAAATATTCCATTATAACTTCTAAAATTGTACAAATATAAATACAAATATACAATGAGATCCTCGATACATTTAGATACATTTTTAACTACCAACGGTACCAACTTTATTTACAATTTATTATTAGAGTACGTCAGTATTGCATTATACGTTATTAAAAATGGTATAATAAAACATTACACCTAGTAATATTATTATTGATACATGGGAAGATTTTGAACAAAATGTATAGTTCAATCTACTGTATTACTAGGTAACGTCTAATTGTCAATATAAAAAAATAATAAGAAAATATTCTTAGACGCAGAGGCTGACATGCAGTCGTTTTTTGTATGGAATAATTTATTATATTAATTCAAATTCATCTAACACATCTTCATTGCACAGGTCGTCTGATCTACTTACCGTTTTTGTGTGTTTAATTTCTTATTCGTTTTAACAGAATTATGAAAATCTGAGAATTAACTTTAGTATGTAAAAAACTTGTTGTTACTATTTAAATAATTCGTTTTATGTTTTTTTAAATATTATTCTGAGTAATTTTTATTATTAATATTATACTTTTAAAGTTTTATTTTAAAATTTTCTGAAAATGTGTTTAATGATGTTATTAATATAACTATTTTATTTAATATTAATTTGATCAATCTAATTTAAAAGCCAGATTTTATACTTTTTGCAATCATTCTGTTATATTTAATATTTATACCTACAGATAACTTTTATACTTACAATTCAACTGAGCAGTTTTTTGGCTTATCCATTCTATATCCTTCCTTCAATAGTTTAAATAAATCTTGTACGATTATTCCTGGATATGGAACTGCCCCTAAAGTGACTAATTCCCAAAGTAAGATTCCAAAACTCCAAACATCTGATCTACTTGTGTATATATGATCTGCTAGAGATTCTGGTGCCATCCATTTCACTGGAACTATCACACAATTTATGTTTATTAATTTAGTATATTTTTCAGATATATTAGTTAAGAAACTAGTAAGTATACATACCCCTTCCTTTAGTTTTTTTTAAATACGTATTATCTTCATAAACATCTCTGGTCAGACCAAAGTCGGATATTTTACATATTTTATCCTCAGTAACTAGAACGTTTCTTGCTGCTAGATCTCTATGAACTAACTATAAACAATACATATGTATTATGCATAATTATTATTTTTAGTATTTATATTTAAAAATCCTTCTTCTAGTCCTTTTTTTATTGAAACACTTTTTAAACATTTATTAGTTATTCCACTAATTACCAACTATTTAAATTTTTGGTATTTTAAACACTTGTAATTTGTTATTGTCATTAAATATTATATTATTTGTATTTTGGGGTGATTTATTTTATTTTAATGATAGTAATTTTGTAAATAATTATTCAACATTCAAATTCAAACTATCGTGTTAATCACCTATTGTATTTTGTAATATTTTGACCTTATAATTCAGTTCCTCAAAATCAAATTCTTTAAACAAATTAGGAATAGTTATATTTTAAGAATAATTTTATTTGAATTAAAAAAGTATTTTAAGTGCAAGTAAAAAGTATTTGAATTTTGAGTTATGTTTTACATAAACGTATTGGCTAAAATAATGTTTAATTAAGATTATAAGTAGTTAAATACTTTATAAAAATGTATTTGAATGCGTATTATCTTACTTAAATATATTTTAAAAGTATTCTTTTTAACACTGATTGTATTTAGTATAATATAAAATGTAATATCAACGAAATGTTTTACTTTTAGGTCTGCCAGATAAGCCATTCCCTTCGATATTTGCCAGGCGAATTTCAAAATATCTCTTGGAGTGATCGGGTAAAGTGGAAACATCATAGATATCGGACTTTCATTTTGTTGGACATTTCCTGCAGCATTGGAAATAAGGCCATTTGTATTGTTGTCTAGGATTCTACTCTTTCGGAGGTAAGATCTAGATAATGTATTTTTTTAGTAAATGACAATTTATTTATAAGTCAACATACCTAAGTGAACCGTATTTGGCATATTCAATAATAAGGTAAAATGGACCTTCTTGAGTTGTACAAGCTCCTAGTAGTTTAACTACATTTGGATGATTAACGTCTTTTAACAAGTTATACTCTGATAACAAATCATCCTTTTCGGTTTTTCCTGCATCGTTTTTTATTGTTTTTACTGCGACCGTCGACATGCCTGTATAATATGTAGAATTTATATTTTAAGATGCATATATATTTTAATAAACACACAAAGTCATAAAATAATGTTGGAATGTGACCCCTTCAATGACACTCTATCGAAGGGGTGAAAACAGTTTGAGTATGCATATAATAGCTGCAGGACGGCGTATAGACGCCGTCGTAGCATTTTTATTATTAATAATGAATATTGTTCATATATTATTGCTTAAACGCGTAAAGCCGTTAATGTCACAAGTCCCATACCAAAATCAAGACGTGACTGGCGACTGAAAATTTACCGAGTAAAATAATGGACTGAATTAATATTTTTAATTCACTTTTAATTATTATTTTATAATAATTTTTTATTTGATAATTTGAAATTATATACAATATAAATTATAAACTATAGGCAGTTTTATATTTATTATGTGTATAATGTATATAAATTTTATAGATTGTATGTACATTAATATTAGTTTCATAATTATACCTTTTGTACCAGGAATATCTAAAGCTTGAGCTTTCAAAACTCTACCAAATTCTCCTTCGCCAATCACCTGCTCCAAAATAAGTCTACTTCTTGGAAACTCCCATTTAGGGTCAAAATCCTGTCGAATAAAATATAATTTTATTCGTGTAATAAAAATGAACGCTGTGTTATTTACATTATTAATGGTAAAAGTATCTCTGTTAGGTATTCGATTAGGTTGATATTCATCTTGATTGATGTTTGGTAACAGTTCCTCAAGTGTTCTGACGTTCCTATTTGTTTTATTATTACCCAAAATCCATCTGATTCTGGAAATGACATTGTTCTTTTGATAAAACTATTATTAATAATATTATACATATAGTACCTAGTAAAACTAAAATTTACCTATTTCTGCAACAATACATAACAATTCCAGTTGTTACAAACGCTACTACTATTATTATACTCGTATTCACATAGCTGTCACACCAATTTCCACATGCATCTTGTTCAACATTTACTGAATTAAACATAATTTGAAAAGGGAAAATTCGATAATTAATTTAGATGAAAAATTTATGTGTAATAAATTATACCATACATGGCGTAGGTGCGAGTATCACTGAGTCATTTTGGTATTTTTTAATTTTCAACGGTCCAACGCTGAGTTTTGTTTCACATGTACATTTTCCAATTTCGTCACACGTACAAATGCCTTTAGCTCCCGAAATTCCAGGATGACCTTCTTTTCCAGTACCAAATACGTCATCTTAATCAAAATTATATTATTTAAAAAATGTATGCTAGTATAAAAATTGTAATTATAATTACTAGAACAGTCTTGTGGGCAAATTAAATGGTTCATTTTTTCCAGGCTGTCACAATTTCCATCAGGACAAGTGTTGATATCTGGGGTACAGGTTGAATAATTTACAGTGAATATGTCTGGGTTTGGTGATTCTCGCCATTGGCATTTTGAAAAAGCTCTGTGAAGATTTGAATAAATATTATAGATATCTTCGTAGGCCGTAGCTACTATCTATATTCATTATAATACGATACAATATATATGACGTACTTACGATATATTATTTCGTGTATGAAAAAGTTGAGTTATTTATAATGTTTGTATGTTATTTTAAACAACAGTTGATGAAATATAATTTAAGCAACTATAATCATGAATGCGGTTATAGTTCGTTGTAAAAATGTCATAAATTATAATTTAGTCGTGACATTAGAAAACAGTATAGATTCATAATAATGATGAATGTATAATTAATAAATATTCCTTAAACAATATCAAATTATTATCTAATAATTAGACACTTGGACGGAGCTTGAGAATTTTGTTTATAGTTATAAGTTTTTAACTATTCAGTGATATTTTTATTGATCACAAAAATGCTTGTATTAAATAAAAACTCTATAAAAAAAATATTTATATCAAAGTTTATACTTTACATACCCTATTCCACACGACGATGTACATTCAGATTTTGTGTCTAAATGAATATTAGAACAGTGTGACGTTTTCTTACATTGTTCTTCCAGTAAATTTACAAGTTTTAAATTTATTTCCGTATTTTTATCTTTGCCATAAAATATTTTTACCCTAAAAAGATTCTTAATTTTCATAAAAAAATTAATTAATAATCAACAATAAATAACAGTTTGTTCTATACACTACCGTGTACAATTTTTATGGAAATGATTTAATTATATAATGAGTTAAATCATATAAACTATAGTAACCTAATGTTATAAACTTTACAAATATAATTTGATTTTTTCTTAAACTTACGTAAATTGTGAATTATTAAATGTTTGTAAAAGTTTGGCATCCTTGATAAATACTATTCCACTTTTTTTTGTAACACCAAATACTTTAGAATCTTGGTCTTCCAGATAAAAGTTTAATTTCTGTGATTTTATACTGGGGAAAGGTTCGGTAACACGGGCGTAATCTCTAGAACTTCTATTCACCATATACGTGACATTTGGATAAATCTAATAAAAATTAATTGCGTTTTAGATAAAAATTAAATGATATTTAATGTTTTAAACATGTTTGGAATAATAGGTAATATGTAATTAAAAGTTTCCAAAAGATTTTGGAAGGTTAAATCATGTAAATTTAAATAACTTTTAAGATTAACTTTATTAATACTTAATTCTATACGTACCAATTAATATATACCAATCGGCGTTTATTTTAATTTTTCACCATTTTATCTTTTTAAAATAAAAAACTTACCTATACACTCTTAGAGCTTTTTGTTACTTTACACTAAAGGTTATCAAATACCTTCATTAGTATTTCATTATTAATTTTGTATTTTATGTAATAATTTTATAAATAAGAGCCCATCATGAAAGTTTAAAAATAGGTATACTACTGAATAATTTTTAGTTGCATTAATTTTTATTTGTATTGTTTTAGATAGAATTGTCATATAAGTTTTATATATAAATAGGTACCTACATCTATATACATAATTGTTGATATAGTTAATTGAATTTAATCAAGTTAGTAAAAAAAAAGTAAAGAACGTTTTACCAACAAAATATTCTGTATTTTATAGGTCAAATATTATGTTTAGTTCATTATACTTAAAGCTTTATTACATAAAATTATGGTCTACCTAGGTGGCATGCGCAATAATGTCTCGTTAGCAAAATTAAACTTTTGTTTATCATTATAGGTATCCGTTTGATAAGCGTCAGATTTCTGAGAAACTCATTATAGTGACTGTTTCATATAATATATTATGTGTGCATTAAACACCCCTTCATGACCTATTTAAAGATTGCTTACTGTTTTGCTTTCAATCGTAATTGAAATGGTTATCATATGCGAAACTTGACAAATAAATAACTGTTTAACATTTTAGTCAATTTTAAAATTATCTCAATTAATGTAATATATATGTATATAAAAAAAATCAAGAGGTACTAGGCATAAATGAGGTTTAGTATTTTTATGAAATCACATAAAAATTAACTGAATATTATAAACATTATATAAGTACCAATTGAAATTATGTTATTACATTTATTTCTTCTAATAATACAATATATATATTATATATTATTATTATTATAGTTATACCTATATGGCTAAGTTTAAAAAGTGTTTTAGTGTTAGAATTTCAATTAAAATTGTAATAATCTTAATTTTTTAGTAGGTACCTGTATAATATATACTGACCTGTGATGACATAGAATCGGAGGTATCGGTCCTTTTTTGGTGAATACTGTGAGTTATTACACCTGGTCACGTCAAAAACGCATAAAAATGTATACATTATTAATAGTAATTATAAACGTGCTGAAATGGTTTACATCATTTTATAAACAAATAAGGTCACGTTTAAGTTTTACCCAGAGGAGCTTTTTATAAAAGATTTATTTAGCTTTATACTGATTGACTTTTTCAGTTATACCTATCTATTTAACCTTGAGAAGATTTTCGGTCATAAATCAAAGAAATTAGAAATTAGCACTATATTCGATGTATTTAATAGCATTTTCTTTTGCACGAAACTAATATTGAATTCTCATTTTCTTAATGCAACCAATGTGTTTAAAAAAATATATAAAATATAATATAATAAAAAATAACAAACTATTACTACACGATTAATAAACTATTACTCCAGAGTTAAACATTTATCAATGTACTTGTATGTAAAATAACATTTTACATTGGGTATGTTTTTAATATTATTATGAATATACGTATTTAAAAATGTGTCTTATTAAAATAATTATATAATAGGTATACCTATTACCTATTTAAGAATACCGGGCGTATATAATAAATTACCTTTACTCATATTACACATAAAGTAAATTTTTAAATTTTGAATACCTCAAAATAATTTTAAACTTAATATTGTTATCTTTAGATTTCATAATACATAAGTATAATTAATTAACATTTAATTGTTGAAGTTGAGTGTAGCGATGAAGTGAATAATAATTTATGGAGGAAAAATAATCTTTTCCTAGGTAAAAAAAAAATGGTGGATCATAAAAATGTAATAAACATATTAAGATGTCTAATAACACCATCGCAAGTTTATTACTTATTGTGCTCTGCGAAGACAAAATCAATATAACTTTAACGTTACATACTTAGTTACTTATAAGTTATAGTAATTGGTTATTCGAAATTTTGTTTTTAAATTATGTGTTTATCAAAATAGAGTGTTTTTTTTACTTCAAACGAACCTATATATTATAAATTATGATAATATTGATGTGCTTAATATATAATTATAATTTCACTTGGCTAATAAATCGAATAAAACAAGTGAAATTACCTACTAAATATTATTCTTATGTAATATTATGCGAGTTTCGTATATTTTTTTGTTCGTTGGTCTTAAACTGAAAAAGTCAATAAACAATAAAAGATAATACAAGTTTGAATTGGGTACAAATATATATTTTTACTAGTATAATCTCTTATTTAACTATCATTCGAACAATTATTGTTGATATTGTAAAAATGAGTAATTTATTAGCACATTATCTATTACCAAAACATATGATACGTTTAAATTAAAAAAAAAAAAAACCAAGCTCAATATAAAACATGTAAATAAAATAAAATATTTGATATATTTACAATATAGTAAATTTAAATAAATATTTTCTCCTTGTTCAAGTATGTTTATTAAACTTTATTTAAATTTAATTTTTTTATTATTGAGTTGGCATAATTATTTAATATTCTTTAACGGTTATCCTTATTGAGAAACATTTCATCATGGATTATGTTAAAGGTAAAAGTCAGCCTAAATAATAATAATAAAAAATAAATTAATAATGATTGAAATATAAATGCTTTATAAAATAACATATTAAGTTTAGAATATGGTATTATTATTGGGTTAAAAATAGTTAAGATTATTGAATCATTCATATACGAGCATAATTATGTATGATAATTGTATATTATATAAATATCAAAATTGTATTATTGCAAGTGAGATTTTTATTTTATTAACAATAATTGCTTAATATTTAATTGTATGTTTACGTACCGTACGCTGCTGTAATCCAAATAAGCATATGCAAATTGCAAATGGAAATCATGACAATTAAAACTAAAACGATTGCGTTGTATTTGTTCTTATTGTTCAATAATTGAATGAACAAAATATGTTGTCAACAGGTCTACTACACTACTCCAACTGAGCGTCACACAAGTTTCACGTGTCGACAAATTTTTCTTAAAACAGTCATGCTCAGTTTTTCGTTTGCCTCCCGCAACCCCTCCACAGTGGACGATTTATTTTATACTTTTACTTTTTATGCCTAAAATATTGTTTTACATTTCAAATTAATTGTTTTTAGTACTTAGTAAAGTAGGTATATATTTTGTAATTTGTATTTTATATATCTTTATTTTTAAAATTTTTAATCGTCCTTCTCATATAGGTATTTTAGTTTTAAACTCTTCAAATTTATGTATTTAAAAGAACTATATTATATTATATGAAAAATAAAACAAGTTCACTCATATAATTTAAGACACAATTTTAATGATAAGAAAATGACTTCTTAAAATATAATATACATATTTAATCGAGTAAAAAAGTTATAAAACAATAATTTATTTATTATAATGCATAAATATACTTCGTAATACGTATACAAAATTATAGTATAGAAATTATTTTTAAATGTATTGTAAATTTATTAACAAACAAAGCGTATTGATGCGAAAAAATATTAAGAATAAAATTATAGAACCGGGTTACTTTATTATTTTGATTTGATTTTAGCGATTTTTTAGTTTTACATTAACGTATGCAAAAGTATAACATATAATGGTATAATACTTACATAAGTTATTAATGTTATTATACAAAAAGATTAATTCTTATTGAAAAAGTAGGCAAGTAAAATATTAAATAGATAAAATTAAAAAAAAAAAAAGGAATTAATTTTTCAAAATTAACTATTACGTACGTGTGATTTATTGCCATATACGTTCAAAATTGGTTTTGGATCACACATAACTATAATACCTACTTAATAATTGTATAAGATATGTCATATTATATTATCACATACCTATAACACCTATTATACTAGTGTTAGATTCAATTTTTTTATTCAGTCATTAGTTTTTCGACGATAACATTGAATATTTTAATCAATTTCTTCTATTACCCAAGGTAATAAAAGGTACCTACGAGT
Organism: Aphis craccivora; assembly: GCA_009835225.1. Taxonomy (NCBI): domain Eukaryota; kingdom Metazoa; phylum Arthropoda; class Insecta; order Hemiptera; family Aphididae; genus Aphis; species Aphis craccivora. The sequence goes on along the minus strand of VUJU01000626.1, from coordinate 69,982 downwards.
CTATACTGTGCCTACATATCTATATTTAGTCGATGTCCCCATTTGTTACACACGATTAGCATTATTATAGTGTACATGTCCGAAGTTCTATAATATTTTATATTCATACGCATTATGAAAAATACGATCAACAGAATAATCATTAAATTTAATATTGTGGAGTGTGAAATACCTTACTATAATATATTAAACTTGTTCATAGAGCTGATCAAATAATGGAAACGCGTATTATATACAGTGAAATTTGTAGGGAGTTTTTTATGCTAACTGTTTCATGGAAGGTTTTTTAAAATTCATACCGTTGTATCAATTATAAAAATGAAGTGCTTGATATCATTCCACTTAAACAGACCTTTTATTATGTATTATTACTTGCTTTTAAAATAAATTACAGTGATATAATAATAATTAATAACCGACAAGTTATGTAGGCACCTACCTATAGCCTACAGTTATACAGGTATATATATATATAGATATAGTGTTATTAAGTTATACTTGCAGCATATCATTTTGAAAAGTTATATGATAACTACTAAAGTGATAAATATATATTTATTTTTTAATACCTAATTTAGTTTGTAATTATTTATTTATTAAAATTTTTATTCAGAAATACACCACTATCCTAACTATCCTACTACTAGGAGAGCTAAGTAAGAAGAATTCTCTAATCTCGATTTGTATATGTACTTACCTATTTAATTGATGTGATAAAATTAAAATATCATAATATACCTTTATTATACACAACGCGTATATATCAATCAATATATCCCATAGAATTAATTTATTATCGATTATAAATATTCATAGGCATATCTAATATATTATACATTTATACGCGCAGGTATGTTGTGACAAAGTGTGTTTGAGGTTGAACTGTTGAAGTGATAATTTATAATTTTCATTGTGGTGAAGAAGTCCGGACATCTAATTTTGTTGTACAATGTATATTATAATATCTACATATTGTACACAGAAAATATACGTTACCATCCCCACTTTGGTGACGCACAGGATCATTGGCCGACAGTGTCGTGGATCTCAAATATATAATATCTCTTAACTTTTGCCTTATGAATTAATATATAATGAGATTTTTGTCTAATTTTCAATTAATTATTGAAATACTATTTAATTGTAACGTTTTGATTAAACATAAATTAGTATTAAATTGTCAAGATGTTTACCTACACGTCAATAGGTAATACAAAATGAGAAAAATGAATGATGTTAAAATAAAAAAATAAAAGTTATTGGCAATAATCTGTAAATACAATAGGATGAAATCTTAAATCTTAATATCGATAACCGATAAAATATGTGAAGGTTAAACATTTAATTTGTAACAATTAATATTCACAAACAATTTTATTTATTGGTTCTAATGAAACCAAAATTGGCTATGCTTAAAACAATAATAATAATATTTCACAAATTATTATTTTAACCCTACATTATAAACAGTAATTTTAAGTTTGAATAACATTTTTAGATTCTGAGCGGAGCGATGAATGTATTGATTTTACAATGTTGTGTGTTTTTTTTGTGTGTCTGTGTACACGAGAACGTGTCGAAATAAAGCTTCAATTTCAAACTTTGGGGGTGGTTTCCGATAGCAAAATGAATCTAGTTGGTGCATTGGGGAGGTCAAATTTCCCAATAGTTTTCAAAAGCGCCCGGAAAAACAAAAAAAAAATTAAGGAAAAACGGGAATTTTCACGCAAAACCAGTTTTTGACCAAATCGATTTTTTTACATGGTTATAATTCAAAAAATAATCACTATAAATACTTGAAATTTTCACCAAATGTTTATGTCAGTGTTATCTATATACAGTTAAATTTTTGACTTTTTTTGAGAAATTTTTTTTTAAGTGTCGTTAAAAAAATTTTGGATGAACAAAAGGTTTTGAAAATTTAATACAAGGTTCCTTATGAGTTGTTCTTTTTGTAGCTAAAAAAAATTAAAAACCATTAGTCACAATTTTTTTTTTCATTAGCATTTGAAGTTTAAATGTTGACAAAATTCGTCAAAACCATGAATATTTGCAAATCATTTTGTAGGTATATAATTCATATAATTTTTTGTTTAAGTGGCTAAGAGTTGAAAATTCAATACGAGATTTTCCATAAGTTAAGCTTATAATAATTACAAAAGAACTTACATTTTGATAACATAGCAAATTTAGAATCAATTTTATGCTATTTGCTTTGATATTAGTCAATTTACCTTTCATTAAAATTTGAGGTAATAATATTATCTAGACTAGGACATCTTAGGTTTTTATTGATATTTTAATTTTTAATTGAGTTACGAACATTTTAAAGTTTTAATATTTTACATATTAACTATAACTCACTTAAAAAGTGTCCTCCTAAAAGTATTTGTAGTACATATACAGCAGTGTGTTCACCAAATTAGAGGACACTGCATTTCTCGGTCAAATTTTTTTTTTACAATCTGGTGGTATATAAATACACATTTGTTGATACTTTTCAAAATTTTTGTAATTTTGGTCTACGCATGCTCAGTAAAAACTTTTTTTTTTAAATAGCAACACCTATTTTGAACACAATACCATATTTGAATAGGTTTATTTTTTTTAAGGAATTTTGATGTATCAACTATGGTTCTAAATTCAAAATTGACTGAATAAGAGCTATGTCAATTTTAATAAATAATAAATTTTAGATTCTGAACGAAGTGAAGAATGTATTGATTTTACAATGATGTGTTTTTTTTTTTTTTGTTTTTGTGTCTGTGTACAGTATAACTAGTCGAAAAAATGCTCCGATTTCAAACTATGGGGGTGGTTTCTGATGTAAAAGTGAATATCCTTGGTGCATTATAGAGGTAAAAAGTTAACATTTTCCAACAGTTTTCAAAAAAATCGAAAAATACAAAAAAAAAAATGACGGAAAAACGGGAATTTTTACGCAAAACCACTTTTCGACCAAATCGATTTTTTTTTATGGTTGGAATTCAAAAACTAATCACTGAAAATACTTGAAATTTTCACCAAATGTTAATGTCAGTGGTATCTATATATAGTTAATTTTCAAAAATTTAATCGATAAAAGTCGATAAAAATTTTTTGGATGACCAAAAAGTTTTGAAAGTTTAATACAATGTTCCTTATGAGTTTTTTTTATTGTATAGCTAAAAAAATTAAAAATCGTTAGTCACAATTTTTTTTTATAAGCATTTATAGTTCAAATTTTTACGAAATCTGTCGAAAACGCGAAAATTTGCAAGTAACTTTGAAGTTGAAAAATCATAAAATTTGTTGTATTCATAACTAAGGATTAAAAATACAACACTAAGTTTTCCATAAGTTTTGCTTCAAGTAGCTATAGAGAAAACTCGTAGCACCATTATAAGAAAAATTTTAAGTGCGTTTAAATTATAAGTTTTTAGGAAATAGCGTAACGATAACGATTTATCCTCAAACGATTTTAAATATTTGTTATTATTCAAAAAGTATAAGTCGTAGATACTTGAAAATTTTACCAGTTATCATTATTGGTATTTTCTTTACGTAATTTAATTTTCAAAATATTTTGACTTTTTTTTTTGAGCTATTTATAGACAACTGAAATTTTCAATTTTTCTGAAAAATTTTTTTTGAAGTATCGATAAAAATTTTTTGGCCCAATAGAAATACTTGAAAATTTAATACTAAGTTCCTCATAAATTATTCTAATAGTGATTAAAAATTATAAGAATACATAGGCACAATTTTTTTTTATAATCATTTGAAGTTCAAATATTGACAAAAATTTGTCAAATTCCTGAATATTTGCAAATTATTTTGTAGGTATATTTTATAAAAATTTTTGTATAAGTATCTAAGAGTTGAAAATTTAATACAAGGTTTTTGATAAGTTTAGCTTACAATTATTATAAAAGAACTTAAATGTTAGTGTATTCAGGCCATTAAAACATAAACTACCTTTTTCGCTAACCATTCGAAAATAAAGGCTGACAAATCATCTTCGTTCAGAATCGTTTTTCGTATACAATGATAATTATTATTTTATTTAATTATCATAGGATTTAAGTTCAACACTCCTATAATATATAATAATGATCCACACGGCACCTAATGTACAGCAGAGCGGTACCCACTTGCCCACTTTTTTTTAACTTTATAATTAAACGTACAAACTGCAAGTTGTTCATATTAATGGTTAACATTCAAGAACTGATTATGAAAAGTAAGCAAAAATATTTCAACTTTTAAATCGGGATTTAATACAACTATAATAATTTGGTCACAGCAGTATATCTATTATTAATTGCAAAAAACGTAATCAAATTTGAAATTTCTACAAGAAATCTAATATTTAACATTAATAAATATGAAAAGTTTGTTCTTAAATAAATACATTTTTTTTTAGGTGTTTTACGCTACTACTAGTCTTCAATGTCACCAACAACAGCAGAAATATGTTGTTATTTTTTATTGTAATACGATGATTAACCTTCATGTTGAAAAAAGGTTATGTGCAGGCATAATTTTGAATTAAAATTTTAAAAAATAAGGACATTTCTTGGAAAATTGAAAAAATCATCAACTAGGTTATGGCTGCAGGTATTAGTACACAGTTGCAATATAATATTGTATTCTTATCGTTGAAAAAATATGACATATAATATATTTTATAAATAAATATATAGGTATACCTATATATATATATATATATATATATAGTATATATAATATACGCTGCGGCCAACGCATTAAACTTATCAACTGTCTCGATCTCTAATGACGAAAAACTATGTATATATCCAACACTAATATACTAAGTAGAAAATGTATATATATATATAGTAATAATAATAAAATATTATACATTATTTATTTGTCTATATTAAATTTCTAGTGCGTCGGGTCGTCAGCGCTCTCCCGACACCCACCAGTTCAATCCATTCTGTCAGGGCCCCGACGACGCCCGTTTTCATTAATTCTATATACAGGGTGATTCGTCAATTATGCTAACTACCATTTTTCTTTTTAATAATAATTTATTCAAATTCTGATTTTTGAAATATTTAAATATAGTTCATTGGAATTTAATAAGAAATAACGAATGGATAACGATAATAATAGATGGAAAATCTAAAAGAGATAGACTTAGATCGGTTAGAGCACCATTTATGAAATAAATCATAAAAGATAAAACAAAATACAAAGAACTAAAAGTAACGACGATAAATAGAAACGAGTTTAGATCCATCGAAGTCATTGAATCAACCTATAAGTTGTAAAAAAATATGCATATTTATTATTATATCTTCCAAACCCATTATAATAGTTTTATAAATTCTTAGTACATACATTTAAATAACTAAAAATAATCCGGTTTTAATACTTTAAAATGTATTTATTATATAATTTACAGTTGAAAAGGAGGGTCTCTATTTGAAAAAAGAAGTGATGTGTATCTCCACAGTACACTCCTTAAGTAGTATAATAATTTCAAGTACTAGAAAATATAGTCTTGAAATCAGTGGTATACAGATGAGGAGGATTAGGGGTTTACCCCTCCTCCCATTAGTAAAACATGTATAATTATAATTATAATTATTTCTTTTATAGAATATTACATTACCAGCATTTTTAAACATATATAAATGGATCCACCATAAACGAATTCTGCGTACAAACTGCTTGAAGTGTAGGACGTATATTTAAAAATTTCATAAATCTAATTTGAATAACTACAATATTAAAGAAAAAAGGATTACTTAATGAATTACTCTGTATAAGGAGTCACGAGTACCTACATTTGAATGTGTGTAGAGTGCGATGTTTTAACCGTTAACACTTATTATCTCAAAAAGTATTTAAGTTCTTGAAATTACTATTATATTTCTATCATAGTTTATTGTTTTAATTTTTTATACCTACAGTTTAGATAAGCCATGGGCGTATAGTAGTAAGCCAATATTTTGTAAGTTCATTCTGTACTATACAACACGACTCGTTAAAATTTAAAATTTTAAAATATAACTTATAATATGATATAATAACACATAACTATAATAATATATATATTATATACTTATTTATAAACTTTTAAAAATATATGGGTATATTTTTATTATGGTTTCGATCTATGTAAAATAATTATTTCTTGAAATGTTAATAAACTATTAAATATAGTTTTTAATAATATAATTTTATATTATAATATTATTATTATTTTATATTTTAATATACCTATATATAATAATTAGTATTTATACCTAAATTTATCTTTAGTAAAACAGCTTGTATAATGTGTATGGAATTTAAAAAGAAAAAGACTGCCAGTTTTTGTAAATCAATTTTAAAATAAATTAAAGAATCAAAATCAACTTTTTTTCCAAATGGTAACAACTATATTTTGTAATGGATTCTTAAATCTTGATGTTAAAATCATACATTTTGGTTCACTGGTTTGTTTTTTACGGCAACCCTAAACTTAAATAAATTTATTTGCATGGATTGCATTTCTAGAAAATTAGAGCTAACTAATTTTTTTTTAAATTACCTTAAATGTTAAAAGTTTGTCAAAATAAAAACCCTTTCACAGGAAAATGATTAAGGTTCGATTTCAAAGCATATTTTATTTACATGAGATAGAAATCTAATTTTTATACATATGTAAATTCGTTATACGTCATTCTGATTCCGAGTAAACTGATTTATTTTGGGTTTTTTTTTATGCAAATTCTTTTTTTATTGCTTTTATCAGTTATTTCAGTTGTAGGATTATAATTGTAACATGTATACGATATTGCATATTGTTATTATAAAAAATGAAAAAATACTACTCAATTACGATTTGTACCTGATACCTTTTGTTTTGAGTAGAGTTTACAATCTATTTGGTCATAGAAACATTAATTCAGTTACTTTATAATAGAACAATTCAACAAAATTATTTTTGTAAATTCAACAGAATGCTTAAATAAGAACGACATAAATAAAAGTTGTAATGAAATAATTTATGTTGTAGCTACAATACATTGATTAACATAACTGTTTTATTGAATACCATCTGAATATTTTTTTCCGTGCAGAAAAACCCATAATGCAGATATTTGATTAATATTGTTTTCATTACCGGGTTGTTTATTAAATGTATTAAATATATAGATTGTCGATCTACATAATATTATAGCCTGCAGTACCTATACGATCAGTATGCCTACAACACCGATATCGAGTATCGACCGTTTCAAAAGTTAAGATTGAGTGTTACAATTTAAAATCTTGTGTATGAAGTATGCACCGATCACTTCAGTGGATGTAGTGAGTTCGTTTTATATGAATAAAAATATTCGGTTGGACAATAGAGCCAGTTTACTTACTAATAATCTAGAGAAATACATAGTAATTAATTCTTTTTTTAATAAAAATTAATTTTTATAACTATAGTTCGTGCTAATTTTTTATCATGCTTTACATACATTTATTTTTTAAAAAAAATCGTGTTATTTTTTAGTTGCTTATATAAGCATAGGTAATAAGTTATTATGCTTTAAAATCTGAGCTTTATTAATTAACATCTAGTGTTCGCTCACATTAAAAATCAGAATATTATATTGTCATATTGATATATAATATATTTAATTATCTTTTAATACAATTTTACACCTTTTTATAAACTTAAATTAAACACCTTATCAGACACAGAAAAAATACATTTTTTTTTTTTGGATAATTGCCTACAAAATTATTGAACGTATTTGAACATGTAATTATAAAATAGGTAGGTACATTCTTACTATTATTGTATAATTATAATAAATCGATTAGTTTAGATTTTTCTCCGTAGTCATTTTGTTTATTTAAAATAGATTAAATTTAAATACCTATTTAATATGGTAGATAATGATTATCATAGGATTCAATTATTATAATAAAATTGAAAATCTTTAATTAACACAGGTTACAGATGAGGTACCTACCTGCTAGTATTTTTTTTTTTTTGTGACTGATAAGATTTTCAATTTAAGTTTATAAAAAGGTGTAGAATTGCATTAAAGAGAATTTCGAGTTTTAAACTAATAGTATACAATACGCATAGACGATTGTAACAATCAATGTTGTTTTATATGTGACTTGGTAAATATTTTTTCGAATTTTATATTCGTCATTACCAGTTTATCTGTGTAATATTAAAATAATACCTACTATTTATTCTATTTATCATTGCATTTATTGTTGCACTTGCCATATAGTAGATATTTGAAAATTTAACTAATTATTTTGGCATTTTCTTTAAGTGATTTAATCTTCAAAATATTTTACTTATTTTAAGGCTATTTATAAGCATTTAAAATATTCATTTTTGTTTAGTTTCTTTTTTTTTTTTTTTATAAATAAATCAAAAACATTTTTTTGACTGAATTAAATACCTGAAAATTTAATACTAAGTTCACCATGAGTTAAACTCATAGTGATTAAAAAACAATAAGAATACATAGGCACAATTTTTTTATTAGCGTTTGAAATTCAAATATTGACAAAAATTCGTCAAAATCATGAATATTTGCAAATTATTTTGTTGGTTTAATTCTTGAAAATGTTTGTGTAAGAAGTTTAGAGTTGAAAGTTCAATACGAGATTTTCCAAAAGTTTGGCTTACAATAATTTTAAAAGAATTTGAAAGTTGACCAATTACAAAAAAATGTATCTTAAGTTTAAATTTTGACGAAAACCAAAATTCACTTCTAAAAAATTGATTTACTTTCAAATAATTTTAGATTTTTGTTATACCTAGTTAATAACTATTACTAGTTGTAGAAATAACTTGAAACAAACACCACTTGTTTAGATTGACATTTTTTGTAAATTAGGTGTTTAATTTTAGAGTATTCGGGTCATTAAAATATAAATCACTTTTTTCACCACCCAATATGTTAGGTTAGGTATATCTCAATATATCCTAGGGTAACAAATCAACTCCGTTCAGAATCACTTTTCGTATACAATGATATCTATCATTGCATTAAAATTTAACACATCCATTATTGTGACCTATTCTATGTCCTAGGACCTAGGTCCACTTCATATCTACTGTACAGCTCTACTCACTTATCAACCTTTTTTTAATGTAAACGGTAAAATAATTGATAGAACAAAACCATTTTTCGATGGCGGATGAAGGTTTGCTATACCAAATACCCTTTTCGTGATCTCGTCAAAGAGTAGACCCCGCAATTACATAGAAAATACCGAATCAAAATATAAGCTTATAACACGGCGCATCGAGTAGACAATTTAAGGCCATGGAATAAATGCTTTAAAATGATATTGTACACTTATCAGTAGAGCGTGGATTTATATGCATTAAAAACCAACCAAATATTAGCTAAAAAATCATAAATATGCACTAAAATGTAAAAATATGTATGAAAAATAAAAATTTGCATAAAAAAAGGTATTTTTGAACAATAGAGAAATATTGTCAATATACCTAGTGAATATTCAATCATAGCCGTAATCGATATTTTCTTATTTTATAGTTTACATATTTTATTTCCTCGATAACTGATCTAAGCCCTAAGGCCATATTTGGAAAAATCGTTTATTCCCACAAATATACATGTATTCATTTATTTTGATATTAATCGAAACTATAAAAATATAATATTTTTTACTTATATTATATAGTAGACAATAGTATGTATTTAAAAAATGTCTAGAAAACAAAAAAAATATCGTAATATATACTAAAAGATTAAATATGTAATTAAAATTTTAAAATAAGCCCTTAAAATATAAAAATATAAAAATATGCAAAAATATGCACTAAAAAAGTTTTATTTTTTAAATCATTATGTCATGAAACAAATTTTGTGATCTTAGCATATTATAGGTACGATCAACCAGAATAAATATGCAAATGAATAAAAATCCGCGCTTTACTTATCAGTTATAATTATGGCTAGGATTTTGATGCAAAGGTATCTTTGTTTCTGGTGTTTTGAAACGTTGATCCGTAATTATAATATGTATTTTGGGAGATACTGATGATTTTTGTTGACAAAATTACCCTAAAATGCAATTTTAGTACATTTTTTACAATTTGTTCATATTGAATTTTGTTCACACTTTCAACTATCTTCCAACAGTACGAATAAGAAATTACATAGCACAACATAAATTATCGTCGGTAACAATTCTATTACAGCTAAGCCTAGTAGGACTTGATAAGTATTACTGAATTAGTATCCAATTAGTATGTCTAGAACTAAACAAGTAACAAATATTATAGTAACAATACTAAAAAAATAAAAATTTTTTTCCAATTTAAAGCTATAATAAATATAATTTGAAATTTAAATGCATTATTTCTGAACTTTTTTTGTCATTTTTGCATTTTTTAAGGGAATTAAAATCCCAGTTCTAGTTATCACTAATCATAATATAAAAAAATTATAATAATATTATTATATACTTTTATACATGATAGATCAAAATACCAGTTATCCATTTGAGAATAAATAATACTATGCTGACTGCAATGTTGTAGTCAGATTTTTTTTTTAGGTAGTTAAATTTTTTTTTAGTTTTAACCTACCTACATGTGTATCACATATTAGTTTATGATCACTTTGTTCATTAACTATAAATTTATTTTTTTTATTATGACTGTACAACGATTATGTTAATGATTACTATCATTTAATATAACAATGGGTTAACATTATTGTCAATTTATAAACTATAGATTAATGTATTACCTATTTAATATAAGTATATTTCTATGTGCTGTAAGCATGAAATTTCATTTTTAATTCAAATAATATTACTAATAAAAATAGAAGACAATAACTATTATCTTTCATAAACAAATAAAACAACCCATAGCTTAAAAAATGGGATAAGTATCTAAAAAATAAAGGAAACTTTTATGAAATAGTTAACAAATTTAAATGATTAAAAATATAACAAAAGTCAGTTTGTACTTTGTACACAGTCATGAATCATGATAAATAATTAACTCAGCGATAGCATTTGTACAATGCACATACCAAACGTACAACAAATAAAAATAAATAGTAGTCTTCAAGTTATAGATTATTTTAAATAATTATAACTTGTCTTGAGAAATTTTGGTAAAATGTATGTATGGTGGGCACCATGTAATTAAAAATTTAAATTGAGGATAACAATGAAATCAATTATTTATTTTAACATCATGCTTGATACTAAATCATTACTATTTGGAATTTATAAATAAAAAATACAAATAATTTATAATATATTTACTTTGAATTATGTAAATATATTAATGATATAACTAATAAGGAATTTTTGTACATTATACTATACAAAATTACACGTGATGTATGGGTGAAAAGTAATAATATATCGATAACACTATTTGTCCTTAAGAAGCTGCATATTCGAGATTTTGCTGTACCTCCTTTTTAACTCTCTCTTGCAGTACAATATTAGTAGGTACATTTTATGTTCAATATTTAAATAAAATTTAAAATCAAAAGATTTTTTGATTTTGTTTAGTTATTACTTGTTATGAGGAAAAATAAATATCTAATTATTAAAGAAATAATATACTATAATATTTTAAATACAAAATTTAATTTTAGTTAAACAAAATTTTATCACATTTAACAAAAAAAAAAAAAAAATTAAAATACTGATTATTTAACTACCTACTTAAAACAACTAATTATTGATAGTAATATAAAGTTGCATCAAAGGCTCTGATGCGATTTGATTTGTTTCTTGTGTACAAAATATAAGCTAATATAAATAATAAACAACACATAAAAATAATATTAAAATATCCATAAACGAAAAAAAAGGCATATAAAAAAAATAATACACAACATACATTGACTTTGTCTGTATAATATCTGATTGCACATATTGTTAATGGTTGGTAAAATAAAATATTATCACATTTTATGAATGTGGACACGTATTGTAAAACAAATACATAAATGGTAAAATAAAATAATAATAATCAAAAAATAAACATATTGTTTTGGTCGACATCTCTTGGTATGTTTGTGATAATAATTACATGACAATGTTTTTGATTGCATCAATAACAATAATTAATATTATATACCGATTCGAACATGTAACATTCAATCATAAAATATATACAATCACCAAGAGATGACAAACACACACATACATACATATATATATAAATAAAAAAAAACATTGAACATAAAAATTAAAAATAAAACATAATATGATTCGAAAAGATTAACTAATTGCATAATAATATAATATACATAATAAATCTATCAAAATCTTAAAACAAAGTTAAAATATACTGTAAATGATATTTTAAGTCATGACATAATTTTCAATAATTAATAAGAAACAGTTATTTAGTTATTTTATTCATCGGAGTTCTTTTACCATAGAAGTCTAAGTAGATTTTTTCAAAAAATTTTTTAGCTTTCTTTTTCTATACTTTTAAAATAATTCAAACAGAAATTTAACAGTGCATTTGAAATGAACAAGTAATTTAGAGTTGAATATATTTTTTTTATTTAAATGGTTGTAAAACATTTTAACTTAAAATTGATCATTTGATATGGTAATAATTCAATGACACAAATTGAATTAGTATAAAAATAAATGTTTATTAGATAAATTAGGAATAATGATCAGATATATATTTAAAAAAAAATAACACATAAAACGCTTTCTTAGACAGGATTTTCATTAAAATTAAAGTAAAAAAAAGGTTATTGAAATTATGCAAATTATTTAAGTAAAACAGATATTCTAACCCCCAAACATTTGTTTATTAACTAAAAATGGAATTTTATTATTGCCTAAAAAAATATATATTATTATCTAAAAAACAAATAAGAAATTAATATAATAAAAAAAAAGATTTTCTTATTTCATTAAACACATAATAAAATAACTAGATCAGTCATCAGTTTTAAATTTATAATGAAGCTCATTATATCCTATAAGCAGGTATTTATATATATAAATTATATATATACAACCCTCTTATGAAGTGAATCTTTTGAATAAAAATGAAAATTGTTTTATTGACTATAAATAGTATAGACTAATAATTAATTTTTTTTTCATATTGTTAGTGTTCATGTTATCACATGTCAATTAACATAATATTCCATATAATGTTAATAACATATAAATGCACCAAACTAAGTAGGTATATTACATTCACAACTCCACATGGGATATCATTTTGAGCGTTTAATGACTATATTGAATTTGTTTGTAAAAAAAGAAAAATGAATAGCAGATGTATGTATCAGATATATAACATTATATTGTGTGATTGAATTCTAAATCATAGATTATATTGTTATTTAATCTTTTATAAGGAGAAAAATTATTTTATAAATTTTATTATACAAAATAAAATATAATAATAAGTATAACTTATATTATAATATGTAAATATCACAAGTATTTTCACTGAATCCTTTTATTGTGTTATTATAATAAGTAGTGCTTTTCATAAAAAGTGTAATGTTTTGGGCAAGGATAAATAGTCACAAAATAGAAATTCTTAAGATTCTATAATAAGTATTTTCAAATTGTCATGGATTTTATTAGTTATGATTCTGATTTATTCGATGGTAAATAAGGTATTTTTTATTTTAAGTAGAATTTATTGTTCATAAGAACTTATAAGTAAATATTTTGATCCCCAAAATGTATATATGTATATATATATATAAACAAATAACACTTGATTAAAATAAAGGGTAAAAAATTAGATTACGTTATCTTGAGCTAGCTTGCCAGTGAAAATTACTCTTCATTGTCCATTGTTGGCTACGTGAACCATCACATTCATTTAATATGGCAGCATACTGATCAGCAGACATTGAATGCTCCAAACATTGATCGGTAGTTTTATGTTTTATTGTCATTTCCTAAAAAATAAATTATTTATTAGCCAAATTATCATAACTACAAATTATTTTATAAATTATCTATATAATCAAGAGTATTTAACAAATTTACCTTTGAATCATAAACCCATGCCTGATTGCCCTCAAGACCATGGCACCTGATTAGACTAACTGGTCCAACAATATTGGAAGCATCTAAACAATTATCATCAGACATAATTTGTGACCGTTTAGTATATGCAAAAACCTGTTAACACATTTCAAGATTAATACACTAGATTTAAAACATACAACAAATTTATTCGCTAACTTGATTGCCACCAAGACCATGACAATAACTCATGCCAACTTTTTCACCGCTTTTTCGTGACATTGTATCAAGACATTGTTGGGAGTCAACATTTTTTATCTGTAAAAATTAATGGTATAATTAAACAGTGATCTAAGGTTAATTTTTTTTTTACTGACTTCTCCTAAATAATAGTAATCAAGTGGCATTTGAGACTCAGGATAAATGTTTTCCAAGTACCAACGGAAAGACTTGCACTTTAATTTTTCTCTTAAGGCCAAACGTTCAGAAACATCTCCAACTTCAACATTAGATGCACCTAATTATGAAAAATATATTAATACACATATATACTTTTAATTTATTAGAAATAAATAACTAAATAATATACAAAATATGCAGATAACAATAATTTAATTATAATGCTCTACTCAATAAACAATGTGATCAGTAGATATCATGCAAAAAAAATAGAACTACGATCCATAAGGCCATTAGTTTTATGTAGTGTATAACATGCATTAAGAGCTAGTTTTATCTAATATAATTATATTAACTAAATATAGAACAACTGGTCTCTACAATAAAACACAGTATGCAGACAATAACCCCCCCTCTCAATATAATTTTAAACACAGACAATATTGGTTCCTCAAACAATTTTTTTTCTATGACACATTGAACAATTTTTTATTATTATTTTAATTTGTTATTTCAATTTTATTGACATACAGTGTGAGCTATTCAGCGTTTACAATATGTAATAAAAATTAACTAACAGGTTAAATAATCAGTAGGTAATAAAAGACATTATATTTATGAAAAGTTCTTCAATGTTGAAGAACGAAGATTATCAAATTATCTAGGAATAAAATTATAATTAAGAGCCAATTTTATGCATACTTACTATGTTTTTTTGAGTGGACCAATTGTCTATTTACCTAATTAACCATATGAATATAATCTACGATTAAATAATGAAATTAATAAGTCAACTATAGATATAGCTGAAAGGATAAAATTATTTCAAAATCTTTATACGTGCATAGTAATTTTTAAACACATAAACAAACTATTGGTAGGACTTTTATTATTTAAACATTCAATGAAGTATACAATAAAAATAGTGATCAAATAATAATCAAAAACAATTTTGTGTTTAAGTTATGAATAATAAATAAAATAAACATTCATAACTACGTGATGTGGTGTGCTAAGAGTGTAGAGAAAAATATGACATCACAATAAAACGTGTAGGGTGTTCGTGTGCTTGAAATTTTTTCAATCACATAGGAGTAGAAGGGGTACCTGGGTTTATGGCGTAGTAAAAATGTTTCCACTCATCCATCCAAACCTCGGCGAGGCGGGCATTGTTGTGGTTGACTATATGTGATGTGCCACCGGGGAAAGTGTAAGGTGTGGATTTGCGAAAAACATGACCAACATGTGAGCACGGCGATATTTCCAATGTGCCGCCACACATCCAAATCTATGAGTGATCATTTCAATAAAGATAATATTGAAAGAAAACTCTTGGTTCATGTTTTATATGAATAAAGATGTATGTATTTAGACACACAAACACACACACAGTATATCCATTGCCTACCCCTCTCTATCAATTGTAACACACAATAATTAACAAGTACAAGTGAGGACTCTATGAATTCATACAGAATGCACTGAGGACTGTGTAAACCTTATTAATTTTATATTAATTATTTTAATATTTTTGAACCTTAAATATTATAACATGGGAACAATAATATTTAAATCAGCAAGCGCAACATTAATTAGGTTAGATAGTTGTTTTATGTTAGTAAATTTTAGAAAAGCGGAACGAATTTTCACAGGCCACATATATTATCCTATACCTGGATTCATTGCATAATAGAAATCTCGCCATTCGTCCATCCAAACCTCAGCAACACGAGCTGCATTGTGTAACACGATTTTCGATACGCCTCCCGGAAATGAGTATGGTGACTTGTCACGAAAAACGTGACCTACGTGTGAACATGGTATAATTTCCAGTGTGCCGCCACATTGCCACACCTAGAAATATCCATATCAACTACTTTTCCCCCATAACTATATTTCTTTAAAAGAACATTTAATTTCTGTATTAAACCCAATTTTCAATTCAAATATCTGTATGGATATTATTTATAATATAATTTACATTTTATTGATTAACCAGGTTGAAATTAAATTAAATTATATGATTTATTTCACTAAGAATTATGGTATATAATACTTACTCGGAATGACATTTCAAGATTCTCACCACCCCATATATCCATTCCTTCATCGTATGAACCTAATTCATAAAAATAATCTTTGTCTATAGAAAATAGTCCACCAGCCATAGTGGGAGTTCTTAATGGTGCTGTACGATCTTGGTTACGTCGTGTCATTTCTCTTTGAGGAACTCTGTACCTAAAATAAATATTGAAAATATTAAACTAAATTAATTACTCAAATATATTAAAATACATACCACCTAAAATTTAGTTTCCAATTGAATCCACCCCAGGTCATATCAGATGCGGTAACATATTCAAATGTGTCATCAGATATAACATCAATTACTGGACAGACAACAGTTTTCCTAGAAAAAAATATTATTTAATAAATTTTAATTTATTAAATAAGTGGCCAACTTGTGACTCTCTTCTTAGTCAGATACGATTTGTGTCTTGTTTATAAAATCAAAATTTACATTTTATGGTTTTTAAGTTTTTTGGTATACATTAATAAAAATTTATCAAATTTTATAAAATGTTTATTAGACTCTTGGTATTGTATTTATTTATGTGACTTGCAAACATATTCATGTTGGTCACCTATATAATACATACAAAATTATAAAAAGTAGTAAAACATACCGGTTTAATACAATTCTGGCTAGAAGTGGTTCAAGCCAACCATCAGCACATTCACAATGTGCATCCAAAAATGTTATCACTTGGCCTGTAACATGTTTGGCACCGAGTAATCGAGCTCTTATCAGACCAGAACGTTTTACTGTTCTTAGTACTTTAGTTGTTACGGGAAGAGTGGCAACATAGTCTTCTAATTTTTTCCCCAAAAAATCTAAAACGAAAAAATAAAATATAAAGTTTACTCTCTTACACATTTTTATAACTGAAGTTACCTCTTTCACTAGCATCATCTACCAACAAAATTTCTTTTAAGAGGGACCGAGGTGATCGGTTAATGACACTCCATACAGTTCTTAAAAGAGTGGACCATGCTTCATTGTGGAACACAATTACTATTGAAGTGGTGGGCATCAATGCGGGGTATTGTTTATTTTTGCATTCTCCTTGTCTTATATCTTGTAAAGATCGATTTAGTGAGATCATATCGCTAGCTATTATATTAAACTGGTTCTCTTTGAATTTCTGTTTCATGATAGCTTCTTGTTCAGGTTTCATAGTAACGCCTCGTCCTCCTTCACCATGTTTTCCTCGCTTTTCACGTACTGGAGGCATTGGTTTCCAACGCATTAACAGATGACTAGGATATGTGGTGTCATCACTATGATCAACATTGTGCTTGAAACGATCAAGCATGTTGTCCTGCACAGGTCCCCATCCCATGCGAGGTGCTGCGGTGGCATCGAACTGATCATCAAAGTTGCCTTCGGAATTTCCGATAGAACTGCTCTTTGCCTTGCAGTTGGGACCAATGCAATCGGTGTAATACATGAGTACCATAATGTCAATGAAGATCCACAGGAGCGACGTGGCAATGATTATCTTGCAAGTATGCAGACGGAACTTGCTGCGAAACATGATGGCGGAACGAGTTGGAGAAGAGAGAAAGAGAGCAACAACTTTCCTTGTCTACCTGCGCACAAACAGCACTATCATAACAGCCCTGGATTGTCCTGGCCAGTGTCCGGAGGTGACGGTTGAACGCGACGGCAGAATACCGCCAATGTCATGTATATGCGTATACGCGCGACGGACGTCTATAGAGCGATCAGTAAGTAGTAAGTTGCAGTCATCAGCGGTTCAGAATGACATCGAATTATAATAATCGTATCGAATGATCGCCGACGTCGTCATTCGTTTCACTGTAATTAGGGTAATAAACTAATAACTATTAGTGTTGTACTGTTGTACAATAGTAACGCAGACGAGAACTACACATCACCAAAAACCACTATCACTGGTTTTGAAATATTATTACTATTATTATTATTATTGTTGTGTACATAATTCAGGTTTTTTAGGTTAGGTCCGTACAGTCCGCGATAGTCGTCGTTTGATTATTCTTCTTTATTGGTTTTTATCATAGACATAATAATTGAATAATTCTATTATGTCCATGGTTTTTATCCTTAACCATGGTCTACCTATATTTTTTTACTATTATCTATTGGGGTATCTGCGTGATTGTCACGGAAATTTGAGCAGCCTGCACTGCAGCAGTGTTTAGTAGGGCACTCAAGCATCGGCAGCATAATATTTGCTGTGCTTCGTCATTTTTTTTATTATCTTTGGAAAATTTCAAGTTAATTTTGAAATATTTTAAGGCGCGAGAATAAAATAAGATAATATTATATTATCATAATCCAATAATCGACACATTTGTAATGGTCGTCGAACATTGCTACTATTTGATGTCAGAGCTTTTTCCGACTCTTCGGTCTATTGCTCTATTCATTCAGTAATCCTCAATCTATAATTGTATAATTCTATGGGTCCGAGTGGGCAAGGGCCTATTTGAGTCGAGACCATAGCCCCCCCATGGGGCCAAAGTAGGGCGAAACTAATAATTTTTCTTTTTTCTCTTAAATAAATAAAATTATGAGTACCAAATTTAATTATTAAATCAATGTATTATATAGAAAAAATACGAGTGATGGAGGGGGCGAATGCCACTTAGCGGCTTAGCCCCCCTCAAATACGTCCTTACAAGTATAGGGTTGAAATTTTGAACCAAGATTAAATTAAAGTATAACAAATCTGCTGCGAAATTATTTTTTTAATAAAAATATTAATTTTATTGTATTTGAGACTCGAGTTGTCCAGTGGCGTAGCTAGACAATTTTTCTTGGGTAGGCCCGATATTTTGATGGAATAAGGATTGTCAATTAATATTTTTATTAAATAAAAAACATGATATAAAACATTCATTTTTGGAGAAAAGTGGGTAGGCCCGGGCCTACCAGGCCTACCTGCTGGCTACGCCACTGGAGTTGTCTATGATAAGAATGGTCAACAAGTCGATCGCGACAAAAGAAATGTACCTATGGAAATATATATTTTTTTGATTATTAATGACTTTTTTTTTTTTGGTCGATTGTAACGATAAAAAGTCCATAAAAGTTGGCCACCCCCGGTCTTTGGAATGTTTTAAACAATTATAAAAGATTTATTGTTCATTTTCTTTTATAAAAATAAAAACTTTACTAAAAGTGATTCAAATGAGTTTCAATATTCGAACCACAGACTTCAATATTACTTCTAGACTTTATTACAATAAAAACCTACGGTTTCACTGTTAAGAATTTAATACAATTTTATGTATTATAAGTACACATCAGTGTAATAAATTGTCAGTTGAGCCATCTTGTTAATTAATAATCATCATCAACCTTGTTGCAAATAAAATGACAATTACTCATGCTCAGTGTCGGCCTGGTTCCAAAGGGCCCAGGCAGGATTTTATTTGGAAGGGCCTAAACATACTACAAAATTTAAACATTATACCTAATTCAATTTAATAAATCTTAAATATGTAAAATGATCATTAAAATGTAATAGGTTAGGTATACCTATAGATTTTATATATGTCATTAAAAAAAAATAAATAAAAAAAAGGTAAAAATTCTATTTTAAAAGTTTTATTACCATATTATAATTTATATTTATCGAACTACAGCACAATTATAAAACCTGACTAAGAAAATAATATAATAAGAAGTACGATTAACTTATTCTAACTTAAGAATTAAAAATTAAAAGTTTAAACGATTTATGTCCACTTGTTCCACTTAACTATTATATCCAAACGTTTCTTTGCATTTAAATACAGCTGTACCCATTTTCCTCCAATAAAAAAAAAGGTTGGTTTCCAATTTCCTCTACATTACTTTTGAGTTTTGACAAAAATAATGTCTATTTTTCTCTAATATTTTAGTCAGTGTTGCATTCCGTATTATAAAGATAGAGCAGAGATTAATCTAACACAATCACAGTTTCAAAAACTTCAATGTCTTGATTTAGTTCAACCAAATGTGAAAAATGTATAATTGTGAATAGACACATACATTAAAAAAAAAAAATGCTACATTTCCGCCACTTATTTGGCAAAATTGTCATCTTCATTATTACGAACTACCAATGTATGTGAATCATTCCATTCACATTCTAAAAAACATTTTTATAAAGAAAAACCAAACATATTTATGTGGTTCAATATTATGAAGCAAATTCAAATTTATATTTATTGTTAAATAAGAAATATCTATTCATACTCTAAAAAAATTGAGACTACCGAGCAAACAAACGTCGTATTATTAAAATTTACTTAATTTTATATTATAAATAAATATAATATTATATATTATTATTTTATTTATCGGAGGAAAATAGAAAGTGGAGAAAATTGTCAAAAATTATTTTTTATTTTTTCGGAGGAAAATGGACAGTAGAAGAAAAAGGACCCGCCCAAATATACATATTAAAAAGAGACAAGGGCTCAGGCAGCAATTGCTGCCTAGGCAAGGCCGACACTGCTCATGCTCGTACATAGAATAGGTACTGTGCTTATTGGCTACTGCTTATAA
The DNA here is from genome assembly GCA_009835225.1 of Aphis craccivora. Classification (NCBI taxonomy): domain Eukaryota; kingdom Metazoa; phylum Arthropoda; class Insecta; order Hemiptera; family Aphididae; genus Aphis; species Aphis craccivora. The sequence goes on along the minus strand of VUJU01000626.1, from coordinate 48,987 downwards.
CGTACTTATTTCTTGTACTTAAGTTCTTAACGAAAGTCTATGAAATACAATTTTATTAATGTATTCCACTAATACTCAATAATTAATATAGTATAAAAGTATACGTAAACTTCTGTTTTAAATTTTTAATGGAACATTGGAACACGAACGTAGCCTGTTGCAGTTCTCTAACGTTACGTAACCGGTTCATGGTTACCGCTCTTTTCGTCTCTATAATAATTTGTAGGTTAAACGAAGCCGAACTGATAAGACATAAGTGATATCATGACATAAACATTGATTTGTTAATTGTTTATTGTTAGGACGTGAAACATTATTATTTATTAATTAAAAATTATTATAAAAATTTAAAAATTGTAAGTTAATTTTTGCATTACCAGTCGCCTGACGTCATTGCGCCAATATCTTGATTTGATAATTGGTATAAAGTATTTAAAAACATCAATATACCTCCTGTTATTGTTAATGTAATTATTATTTGTTTGAATCATACGCTATGAACGTTTACGATAGTGTTGTAAGAGGTACACAAGCTAGTCGGTTAATACTCATTGAAGGTGAGAAAACGACAACAATAAATACAATTTAAATATTTAAATTCATGTATATGTATATTGTATATACCTAATTTAAGTTACTATATAAATTTTATAATACTGGTTGGTATGTGAAATTAGGGTGTAGTACTGTAGTATACCTACAGAATATTTATTATGAGAACTTATATTTAAGACGAACATATTACAATTTACATATGTATATTTGCTTATAATTATTTTTTAATGGTCAATGATTATTACTGTCTAGATATTTCTATAATTTATATATATTTTCTATAATTTATTTTACAAATTAATAAAATTTCTGTCACACAAGTAGATTACTAAAATCTTAAAATATTATGCTTCAATGGTATGAAGTTGTTACTATCTAAGACATAATATTTTAATTGTTTGGAAAAACAAATATACTTTTTTATAATTAAAAAAAAAATAATCTTGTATATTATAGAGGCTAATTTACATTTGTTTTTTGCAGATTCATTTTTAGCTAAAGGACAGTTTCTATTACATCTTATAACGGCAAATCGTAAATCTTACGACATTCATGTTCTTTGTTATGAACATTTAGTGTCTAAATACCAAACTTTATTTCCTTCCTTGTCTAATATTCATTACCATGATTGTATGACTAACATATTGTCTTTAAATTTAAGTATGTATGAAACTGTTTCAAATATAATTGAAAAATCAACTAGAAATATAGTCATTTTTATTGATTCATTGTCTATGTATTTACTTAGAACTGCCTTCAGTAAAGCGTATAAAGAATTATTGGATATCACATCATCAGATAAATGTAAATGAATTTATTTTTATTTTTATCATTACATATTAATCATTATTATTATGATGTAAAACTTAGTAACTTGTTTATAAATAATATTTGATTTTTGCTGTAATATGATTTTAGTTCCTAAAATTGTACAACTTGTGGCAGTGATACACAATGATGTAACAGAAGTTAATCAAATTGAACACCTGAAAAATATATGTAAGACTCATGTTCAAGTACAAAGTACAAACAATCCATTATTTTTAAATCTCAGATTAGAACATAAAAGGTCAAATGGTAAATGTGTAGTTCAGGTAATTATATAATTTACAATTATATTTTTCATTTCTATAATCATCTTATTTTATTTTATCTAGAAATTAAAAGGCGAATTAAAATCTGATTGCTCATTTAAACTAATAAATGACTTGCCACCACAAAAAATCGAAGAAGATAAAGGCATACCAACAAATTTAGCGAGTTTTAAATTAGATTTACAAGACAATGAGAAGAAAGCCAAGGAAGAATTAATTTTACCATATACTCTGTACATAAATTACTTCTATAGAATTAAAATTATATTTTAATTATTTCATGTTCATAATTTTTTTTAGTGTGCAAAATACATCCAATACTGGTGGAATGATTCATTACGTTCCAGATGAAGCAGATGACTGGGATGAAGAAGATCCGGATGATGACTTAGAAATATAGCATCATATTATATTATTTATAAGTTATATTATGCGAATAAAATATGTATGCATATTGTTATGATATTTGGCGTATTTTTCAGATATTGAATTATCTAATATTTCATAAGCAATGTTTTAATGTTTAGTTATTTTCAGAAAGCTAGTTTACCAGGATAATAGGAAGTAAATAATATATTAATATATTATGTTTAAATTGTGAGATTTCTTTTGATTTGAAATGAATACAATTTTAATTAACTCTCTGTATCCTCGACTAAGACTTTCTAGTTTTCATTGTCAGTACTATAATAGACCTATCAAAATACTTTGAACAAGATAAGTAACTTAAAAACTTTGTTCTGTTTTATTGCTATGAAAATCTATTAACATTTTAGCAGTTTAATTAAAAAATATATGCTTAATCTAAAATTGAACACATTTTGGAGTTTTGGATGGCCATATAATATTATAATGCAATTGTAATTGTAGAAGTAACCATTTCAAATATTTAAAAAAAAAAATAGCTATTGTAATAGGTATTTTAAAAAAAAAAATTGATCTAATCTAGACTATTTTTTATTACTAAATATTTTCAATTTTTGAATGGTTAGAAATCGATCAGTTAATAAGTAACATAATAGATTATAAATACTATCATAGGGGAAACTGGACATTTGTATGTTGGCAGGCTAAAATATTTTAAAAATTGCCATCCTCCCTCACTGATAAAATATTAGCTATTCTTAAGTTATATATTTTTTAATGTAATAAAACAATTTATTACCTATATTTGCCCAATTAATACTCTGAGCTTAATTTTTGGTATTAATATCAAATATGTAATAGAATTTGAGTATTAATAATTTTTTTATGATATTTTAATCACACAATCATTATATATTCAAGCTTTACTTTGAATTTCAAAAAAATATTACCCTTATGCTATAGCCTATAGCTTATAATATTTGAGGTGTAGCTATTGTGTCGCAGCAATGCAAATACGGGTATTAAATGTAGACATTGCCATATTAACTAATTTCCATCTTCCATGAATATATTGTGTGTATTTTATAAAAACATATTTCATAAATTCATCTAAAAACTGATATTACTATATTGAAATAAATATAGACTAATAAGTTAAATAAAAATAATTTTTATTACCTAGTTGAATATATAAAATATTTAAAAAAGACATATTTTAATTTGTATAGCTTGATAATTAAAGCTAATATTATGCATTCCGTGTATTATGCATTATTGTTGTAAACAGAGATGAAAATATTATATATGTATCGTTTTAATTATTTCAATTCGGTAAAATAGCATAAAAAGGTTATTTTAGTTTTTTTTTAAACAATTTTTTTTTTTTATATTATTACCTACTCCAACTGTATCATTTCTTAGACCTTATGGCTTGACCCATTTTTTCGCCTATGAATATTTTTAGGTGATACTCAGTAATAGCCGTAGCCTACCTACGGGCCGTAAGTGTAGTATTAAAGTATATTTTTTAATCATTGGTAATAACTAATAATAATAAGTACATTAATACAATGCAATTACAAAATATAAGTGTTGTATTTATAGTGTACCTACTGTTTTGTGATCAAACACATTTTTATTACATTTTAATCGTATTGGGTACTACACATTTTTACTGCTTACACCAGCTACCACTATTTCACGTACCCGTGGCGTAAATTGGGCTAAATTTTTAGGGTTCAATTTAGAATATAAATAAACGAAAAGTAATTTTTTCGCGTACCCCTTGAGATCATTATGTCACGTAGGGGTTTGCGTACCCCATGTTGGGAACCGCTGGCTTACACGACTACGTTTTTTGGGTAAACACTAAGAACTCCTATGGTCAGGTAAATACTACTCGGGAAATGAGATTAATATTTTTCATGAAAACGTTTGTAACAAAGGTACGTCAATTTATGACTAAAAAACATTTATTCGTCTCGATAAATAATCGAAAAAAATTATTGTTCGTAACACTCGCAGCATGAGGCCCTGGTACACAGTGGACTCGTTATGTGGAAATTTCGACGGACGGTTCCGTCTTCCGTTCGACGCGGTGACGGACGCTCGCACGTCGAACGGGCCGCCGCATACGGTCCTGGTCCTCAGAACGCGGCTTGTCCCGTGAATATTGTAATATTCGATCACTTCCGGCCGATAAATATTGTAATTCGTGTCAATAACAATTGTTATTTCGTCGTCGGAATCATGAATATTATCGCGGTTATGTAAAAATGTAAAATTAATATGCAATTATTGACATCACAGGAAATAGGTGCATTGCGACCGGCGATTGAAGTAACCTGCCGCCGCCAATTTTCTCAACAGATGAAGACCGAGAACCGAGACCGTCCCTGGCTCATGGGACACTGGTTGTTTCGTCGGTCGTATGAGCGGAGCGCGTGCCAACCGTCTTCGATATTGACCGGTCCGCACGAGTCTCTTTTTTATAATCTCCGTCTTCTATCGTTTAAAACCACTCTGGTATATTAAAAGTTTACCAAAGATACCAAAACCAATCACAGCAGGGGTTTTTATGCGCGTAAACGCGAACGTGTACACAGTCGTAGTTATCCGCATTTACGCGCGCGTAGCAAGATGACAGATCCGGGTACCGGTTTCTTACAGGTTAGTATTCACGATTTTTCTGCTGATCGTTCATAGTTCTTAATTTATAATAGCCAATTTATATATTATAAGTTCTCTATTGCTCTAGCGGCGAGTGTCGTAAACTTTACCGTTTTACAATATAAGATATTTTATATATTATACTTTTATATAATAGTTGTAGCCAATTTACGCATTGTCGGAGTTTGTCGAAGAGAATAAACCAGTGAAAAGTATTTTTTCGTTAATTTTTATTTTATAATAATTTGTGAGTGTACGAATAATTTAATATTCATACACATCGTTTAAAAATAAGCTTAATACGACAAAAAACTTTCAGTCGAGCACAGTTTATATTAAATATTCTCCTTTTAGGTACTATATTATAGTAATTCTATCATGACGTGTACATTTGTTTCAATATTCAAACGCGAACATTCTTTTAAGGGGTTTAATATAGGCAATTTACTATGTTATTGCGTGCGATGTTTGTTTCCACATTCCACTGGTATATCCAATCTGTTGATTACTTCTTTATTTTTATATTCTTAACTTGGTACCTAAAATTTATAAAGATACAAAATTCCATAAAAATATAAATATACCCTTTTAAATGAAAAAAATTAAAAATTTTAATTTAATTTAAATTAAAAACTGTAAAATGTTGAATATGCTAAAATATGCTATAAAAAATTTATACTTTCATCAAAATATATGTTGTGCTTGTGCCTTGTGTTTATCAGTAAAAATATGTAATTTTTTCAAGTAATCATTTTCTTATTTCCTGGCAATAGCAGTTTGAATTTGTTATTATGGTAAACCAAGAAGTATTTATGATAATAATATATTCTAGTAATATTTTAAATCACATTTTATAGATAACGATTATTCAATAATGTTGTATAATCAATAAAATACAATATTATTGTACAATAATAATATAGCAATAATTTGTTATTCTTATAAATAAGTATAGTTTTATTATTTGTAAATGACAATTAATATAAATATCAGGTATGCTTAAAATCTACTTAATTGATAGAATTTTATGTGCTTAAAGATTAAAAACAATCTTGTTAATCTAAAATCGCAGTAAATAAGATATTAGTGTACAGAACAGTAACTAGAGTGTTATAACTATGTTGTTAATCTATAAAGTTGGACCAGTTAGTACTGAATTTAATCAACTACGGATAACTTTTCTATTATGCTGCAGGTATTTAAATAATTATTTTTGTTGGTATTTAAAATTTCGATATGATAGGCGCCTATTTTAATCTTCAATGTATCACAGTCTTTGTTAACACAAATCATATCAACTCACATTAACACATCATCTTACTGTCTCAGAGCTTATAAACAATATTAGGTATGTATACATACGTGACATGAGTATACACTTCATGGAATCTACTAACAAACAATGCTATTTTTAGTGTTGAAATTGTTTAAATATTTTCAAATGAAATAACTAATATGCATTTAAATAAATTATACATTTTATACCGTTACAGTTTATAGTATTTTGTGAAGTTGTAAAATATTTGGTAATCAATAAAAGGTCTTAATTTTCTTGAAAATATCATTAAAACTGACCATTAAACACTTTTAAAACTTAGTTAAAATATTAAAACTTCCTTTTAAATACCTGTTTGTGTATATTATCTTTAACTACATGTCTACATAGAACCAGAAACCTTTTTTCTGTAACTTCAAAAACCAAAATCGGAAATGAAAATTGTTGACGCTCCTATATTTTACCAAAAATATTTGTAAACCGTATTGTTGTCGCGTTTATTATCTCCCGCGAAAAGCATTTGTATTATTTAATCTCAATCATTGCCATTTGTCAGTATGTATTCGACTGCCAATCGCCAGAGGAAAGTACAAAGTAATACCTTAAGTAGGTAATCCATCAAATCAATATTATTGCGAATAAAACAAAACTAAAGTCCACTATTTAGAATTTACAAAGTAAAAAAAAAAAACTATACAAAAAAGTCCCAAACTCCCAACTCCCAAGCCTTTGTTAGTAAGTAGCTACATTACAACATAATGTATTACTATATCCAATAATAATATGGTCTGTTGTGTACTTGTGTGTGAATTACGCAATAAACAATACGCCATATTATGTTAAAGATGTGGGACGGACCACGACAGTAGTAACAGGTGTTTTGGTTTTGTGTATTGTAACTTATAATAATAGTAATAATACTATACATTATTGGTGCGTATTATTGTTATCGTCACTTTATGCAGTCTGTGGACATTAGACGATTGAAAAAACATGCTGCAATGCATAATAAATAATAATTATATTATTTTAAAGCAATGACGAGACGACTATTCGAAAAGATTCCTGGGCTGGTGGACGCGAGCTTGTGCAGATGGCGCTCTCGCGTATCGACGGAGGATGCCCGGAGACATCGTCTGCGACTACGTCAAGGCTACCATATATACCAGTTACCACCTCCACCACCAAAATAGCCACCACCACAGCAACCGGTAACAAAAATATAGTAATAATAAAAATGTAATATGTATCGAGATGTTATAGCATGTGCGACGGTGACGGTTGTTAAGGTCTCAACTCAGTACTCTTTCTCATTCACCTCACGACCACCGCCGGTCGCTGTCGTACGTACTGCTGAGACACGTCGCGCGTCGTCCGATATTCTGTAATAATATTGCACTTCGATTATTTGATGGATCCAATTTTTTCTCTAGATCTTCTTCAACAATAATGTTATTGTCACCGCTATGATTTCAATGATCTAGCTAAACGCCGACTCCACCGTCCACAGTCGTCCTGTGGTTCGCGTGGGATGCGCTCCAAGTCAACTTTGTCGTATTTGTCTTCATTTCCATCATCATGGTGGTCGTGGGTTGTCGCAGAAAAATTCGTCGTGGACTACCGTGGGCGATTGCTGTTATAGTCACGTCATGTTTGTTGTTGTGGTCAAAAAATGAAGATCCCGTGGATACGGTTGTCGACCAGGCTGCCGCCGAAGACGACGATTGGGTGTCTCTAAGGTACGTTCCTTTATAATTTATTTTGTTCCACTGATTATTTTTTAATACATAGATCGTATATACATACAAAGTATTAGTCGTCAGTGAATGCTCCTGTATTCTGTAGTGATATATCTATGTGTAGCTTAGATTAGATAGTTGGTTAGGATTTTGCTTTATTAGTAACTAAATAATAATTGATGAATGAGATTTATATGATTGGCCGTATATACAGTCCCAGAAGGATATCCGCTTAGTCAAATATCTAACTTGAAAATGCTACATTAATATGTAGTATATTTGAGGTAGTATAGGTATATAACATTATAATGTTAATCTTTTGTGGTCGAAGTACTTAAACCGTACACAAAAAAAACCAATAATTTCCTTGTATTACATTGTAAAAATGCTGTTATAATCATATACGGTGTTTAAAAAAAAAAAAATAATGACTACGATAGGTAGTATAAATATTCACGACAATATTTTTTACTTACACCTAAAATACATCTACGATTAGTACGATTTATCTGAAAAACTAAAAATACTATTATAGATAATATAAATTGTCGAAAATATTAGATTATGGTTAAGTATACACCTATGTAGGTTGTGTTTTTGCTGTTATTCTGATAATATTGCCGTAGGTTCATGTTGTTTATGTACATTTTTACTCAATGATTACCTATAGTTAGCTATAACCAATAATGGTAGTCATGGATACAAATGATTAATCATAACCTTATATCGATAAAATTGTAACTAATGGTTACTGCCCATAACAATAATCCTTTAATGATTTTTGGTATATGGGGAAGTTTTGTTAAAATAATATTTTATGTTAAACTAGTAGTAGGTAGTAGGTGAAGTGATCATATCCATCGATAGATGAAATAAATCAAAAATAATTAGTTTATCACAATAATTGTTTGTTTTTTTAAAAATGTTTTGTAATAAAAAATTAAAAATAAACCATCACTTCATATACCAAATTTGCTGCTTATTTATAATTATTTTTGATTTATGGCCTTTGTATCTATATCTAATGATGCTTTTGTAAAAAAATGATGAACTTTGTTCTTATATTTTAACGGGTTTGAAGTAGACGTGTTTATTTTGTTTACAAAAAAAGTACGAAATTTATGTAAGTATACATCCAAAAATGTTAATACCTTTCTCAACAACGGTTTAAATAATTGCCGATTGCGCTAATTTTCCGAATAATCTTATCAGGATTTGCTGTAATGTTTTCATTGATTTTAATGTGCATCTGTTATGCATTGTGTAAATACGTATAATTGGTGGTAACTCACACGTGTATGACGGACTAGAAAAAATGTGATAGCAAAACATATAATAACAAGATAATTTATGTTGAGAAATTTAAAATTTGTGTTAAACAGGATCGGAATAACTATCGCATAGATACTTTGTCATACATAACATCGGACCATAAATATTTAAATTTTAAATATATATTTTTTTTTAGTATATTAAGTATAACTATCATAGTGTAGTATTTAAAAGCAACGTTTTATTAGTATAGATACTCAGATTTTTACAAAATGTATTCTAAGAGTTAATTGTGCATCAAATTAAAAATTTTAAAGTTCAAGTTCGTAGTCATGATAAAAATAATTGTGCGTATCACAATATTGACTGTTATTATGCTATATTTAATGTTGTGTGTGTGCGAGCACGCGGCAAAATTCAGTCAAGCCTTCACGTTGAATGATTTCATCCGGTCGTTGTCCCGATGGGAAAAGAGAAGATCGATGCCGCTGGAATAATAATAATAATAATATTGTGTAGCAAAAAAAGACAATGCAACTCAAGTTTTAATAGTAGTGACTAGGATAGGGAAAAATGTATTTCGTTTATCCGGTTCACGGTTCAAATAAAATTGAATGAAAAATCATTTTATTTATTTATTAATTTTTTTAAATGTTTCAGTATATGAACGCTCTTATAAGTTTAATAATATATAACATAATATACTAATATTGAATGAGCAATTCAAATAGATAATGATATTTGTGAATAAAAGATTTTTATAATGAATATTAATACTAAGTTAAAGAAAGTTTGTTGTAGATTTATTTAAAAAGATGGCGAGTAAAAAAATAGAGGGTTTTATAGGGTTTTTAATTCGTTCAGGGCTCTAAACTTGGAATTGGAAGTATTGGATATTGATCAAATGGCTGTTAATTGCAGGTGTGATGGGCCGGGAGTGGGTGTATTGAATTCGTGACAACGATTAGAGACAGTTTTTGTGGACTTTGTCAATTTTTTGTACATTGTTTAACCTTTACATGATTATGCATCGTGATGCATATGCACTAGACTCCACCAAAGTATAATGTACATACAGTCAGGAGGCTCCAATCTTTAGTTGATTTTGCAGTTGAAGAAACCTCACCGCATTTGACACACCTTGGATGGTGACTGCAGTAATTACACGTATAGGTATATGATTAATCATTAATATATTGAGTGGAATTGCGTGGTGGGCTATTTCATTTTGCGTTTTTTCGTGTGATTTTTCAATAACCACATCAGAGTGGAGTAGTGTTTATCTTTAAGATTTATAAATTATTTAAATTTAGAGCCAGTTGGATGTGGCATAATGGTAAAGGCCAATGATTTTTTTTTTTTGATAATAAGCACTCGTAACCAAGTGTTCTAATTCGACCAAGGCGTCTGAAATATCGGTTATGGTTGTAGAATAATATGGAGATTTATGATCTGATTTTTATTGGAAGGTGAGGACAAATGTCGTTTTGATTTAGTTGAGCTTTTATCTATAAATTAATTTTAAAGTAACATTGTAATATATACTTATTTAAGTACTCATATTATATACTTATTTGATTCGAAAATCAAATGTTTACTTGAAAAAATATGATTAGGACTTTCGGTTGGATAATAAATAACTGAAATTTTATACACGTATTGATAGTTAGAGACTTCAATACAAAGATTTCAAATAGAAGATATCTTAACTCATATATATATATACATCCATGTATATATACATGAGTACATTATACATATATATAATATATACAATATAATATGCTACTAGGATTTTAATTCTTACATGATACTTATAGTGAAATACATCTAAAAGATATACTGATTGTACAATTACCTACTAATTGGTTTTTGTTTATAGCAAAGTAACTGTTTGATTAGATAAAATGTATTGTTTGGTTTTAATAATTGTAACGTTTTATTTGTCACGTTTTGTGAGAACCTCGAACAATAGTCATTTAAAAACAATGCGAATAATTAAAAAAAATTTAATTATTAACAGTTAAATTTTTTTATTTAATGTTTCCGTCCGATGTTTTTGCTTCCGAGAATGTTCCGCGTTCCAGTTAAGCTGTAGATTTTTTTTGTGTGAAAAAAAGTTATTGTGTCATATTATAGGTACAAGTACCTACTTGAGTAATTCTGTAAAACTGCAATACATTTTTGCAGTGTATGTGCAGGTTTTTGGATTAAAATAATATTATATTATTATTATAAATGATTGTTTACGTATAAAATAGATTTATGTAGGTACTCGATAGCTATATTTTTGAATTTTGTTAATTTATAAACGGTCTGGATTTTGTGTTACTGTCGAGTTGTTTGGAGTATTTGACTAGCACGTAAATTTCAAGTAATAAAGTATTGTATAATTTATTTCTTGTTTATGCTTATTCTGAAACCATAAAAATAAAATAAATTATTTACTGAAACCTCAATAATAGGCGTGGTGGTAACATAACCGCATGGAATTTGCAGTTTATGTTTATTATATTTATAGTCCTACACTAAAGATGTATACACGATCCACCGCCATAGTTCGTTATATTTTTATTATTATTATCAATAATAATATTGTGGGAGTTGTAAAAACGTCGTTCCGCGATTCTATGCAATTTTGATCGTGAACACAGTGATTGCCTATTGGATTTTGGACGTGCGCATATGTACGACGCGTTACACTGAATTACACACGCATATTATACTTACTCGAGGATGAGGTGGCAAGATGAATAATAAAAATACTATGGCCGAAGGAAATCGAAAAAAAATTGCAGCCCCCGCTGAATATCTCGTTGTCACTTGTCGCATATTCGCGTTGATCGTGTGTCAATCATTATTACCATATTATGCTAAGTCAAAAATATGATATTGTGTGTACCGCTCCTACATCTACTTCGTGCGAAAAACGGCCGACACGTGTGCAGACGTTATAATTGGTGCGTTCAAATTGCATGTGTCGAAAAAAAGAAAATGAAAAAGAGTGCGTGTAGGGCCTATAGACCGCGTAAACGATTATAATATGCAGTATGCTCGCAGTATATAAACAATACATAACAATACGAATAATGCCGATCCGGGTTTCAATTATCAATCGTAGCGCATCGCCTGCAGGTCGTTCGCATCCTCCTCCTCTTCATCCTGCTATTCTTCCAGCTTCTCCGACGACGACAGTCCTTGAAAAATCGGTTAAATTTTATTCGCTTCCCATTCGGTCTATTATAATATCAGTATAATATATATAAAAAAAACTACGGAACACGACTATAGCTTCCGAGATGGAGAAGGCTCGGGTATAAATAGGTATTTCAATTTTAACAGTCATAATAATATACGGTATTTTATATATTATATTGCACGTATACGTGATCTCATCACTGGTTTTTTTTGCCACCACTTAATTTTTGTTGTTTGCGTGCGAGCGCGTGCTGCTCACGGACATTTAAATCTACCGATTCGACGTGCGAGCTGAAGCGATAGGAATTTTGTTTTTAGATCTTCAAAAATCTAAATATTAATTAATATTATAAAGGTATGGCAGTAAAGGCAAATGTGTGTAGCGGTTTTGTGTATGTCACTTATATGAGTTATATGTATAACGTAGGACGTATTCTCGCCGAGATTCTCTTGGCCGACTTGGGGATGATTTATTATACAATTGTTTCGAAGACATCTGAAGCGATTCGATGTTATTAATGTTGTTGTATTGTGTTGTAGTGTGAATCGAATGAACGATAAATTTACATGTTGGCATGACGAGTATTTAGTGCTGGTATCGTTAAAATAAAAGTAAGGAGACTGTATATTTTTGAAAAAAGATTGTCCCCATAACTTAGTGTAATATCATAATCGTACACATAAAATATGTATTAGAGGATAGTGTTGTTCTATATTTAGGACGAAAAAGGCGTTAGATTGTAGTATGCATGCATATTATGAGTGTATGAATAAATACGATTATAAGATTTTTTTATTTTCTATTTTATTTTTTACGGTATTGAAAACCAGAAATTACATAGTATTGGTACCGTAATACTATATGTGTAGTTATAATTTAAATAAAACGATATTTTAATGGTAAAAACTAATCATGCATCGTTATATTTAAAAGTATTAATGTTTTTGAAAATATTTTTTGTTTACATAATTTTATAATGTCATTATAAAACAATATTTATGGGAATAATATCTATTTTTCTAGGTTCTATTTTATTAATGTTTTACTTGTTAATGAAAATAGAAGAACATACGTACATTTTAAATTTCGTATTCCGATGCAAAATATTTGACTGAAAATTACGATGTATAAAAATTAATTTTTTCTAACCATTAAAACGATTTATAGTACAATTAGTATTTAGTAATATTAAAAGTTAGATTAGTAGGTTAGAGGTGCCCTGCAAAAAATACAAGATATTGGACCACTAGGTACTTCATTTATCTAAACTTTAAATACTTACTTATATCTAATTAATTACTCGTTAGAAATTGTATTTTATGTTTCATTAGTGTTATTGTCATTGTGTAAAAATATTTTAAAATACGTTAATGCCTTTTGAGATAATGGGTGTTTAGTGTTAACTGTTAAAATAATTATCTATATAGTTCATATTGAAGTTGCGACGGTTGTCCACGTCTGTGTGCGAGTTTGGTAAAAATTATAAATTCAATAACTATATGTTATACCTATCTACTGCAGGCCACGTCTTGCGTCATCCAAAAAACGATAGTTAGAGACCATAAAGAGCGTAGGTACGTATGTACGTTTATTATTTATATTATGTTTACAATCAGTTGTTCCCTTTCACTCGAAGTGCCCACTCTATACGTTTCGTGGTGTATATTACGCACCTGCACCCAGCTACTTATCTTGCTTATTTATACAATATATGTGTTAAATCACGAGTAAAGGTATACTGCATCCGTTTGTTTGTCGTCTGTATAATACAATAATAATATTATTATGTAAGTTATTAGGTAAGATATGGTATGGTAAGTTGCATAGATTTTCTTCAATATATCTCTTCTGGTGGTTATTGAAATCGACGTTTCGATGAAAGAAAATAGTTTAACACGTGGCCAGGGAAGTTAAAGAACCCAAGTTCCTTTTTTCTGACGCCCATACTTTTTAATTTTTATTTGGCCGTTGATGAAATTATTGAAATCACAGCTGTTGATAGAGAAATTGTTGTCGTATTATTGTTTTACTAGACCTTTAAGATTTGGTTTACGCGATTTTTAAATATATTTGTAATATAGAACGCACAACAATAGCCATGTTTTATATAACACACTAATTATTTTTAATTACTCATTTACAACAAACAGCTGAAAGAGTGAATACTGCAGCTTATTTTATTTATAGATTATAATATACATGTATGTGATTAGAATTTTGCAGGCTTAACGCTTAAATAAGTTTTACTAAAAATTTTTAAATAAACACTAAATCGTTATATATGAAAAAAAATATAATAACTAATAAGTATTCAAAATCTTGAACGTCAAAGATATTATATAAACTTGCAAAAGTCACGATTTGAAATATTTTTTAATGAAATTTAACGCAGTAAAAAATTATTTTCCGTTGTAGCTGAGTTTTTGTTGTATGACTATTGGCCATTCCTCACTATGATGATCTATTATATCATGACTGGAAATGTGATTATCCTCACGAACGTAATCACTTTATTTTGGACAATGGCCTGCCGAGGTTATTCATACAAAATAAAATTATACAATTATCTATATGAACGGTGCAGTTTTCTTACAACTTACTTTTGTAAAATTGTACATTTGATTTTTTTTAGAACTTCATTATTATATTTCATTTAATGACTGAATAGTTAGTTCGAATTCTTTGAAAATTCTCTTCGATCTCAATATATATTATATATTTAATATATTGGTAATATATTTTATATATATGTGTTTATAATAAGTAGATGATATTTTTCAAAGTATAGTATTCATCAGTTGCAAAATAGTTCTGTATTATGTATATTGTATATAAATGACATAATATTATGTATTACGTGAGAATAATGTAAAAAAGTTTTGAATTTTTAAAAATTTTAAAAATATTGTTGTGAATGTAAAATATATTTAACGATAATACGATATATTATTGAAATAAATGTTATTTGCTTATCATAACATACTATAAAGTCATAAAGGTTTGCTTAAAACATGAATATTTAAATTCAGATACTACCACTTAATTTGTTAGGTTATTATAGCAGTGATGATATGGTGTACCAATCCAGTTATCATGTATAATAATATTATAATAACCACTATAATATATCTATCTACAATATCATTAAATTTTGTCGAAGTTTTAAATATGTCTAATACGTCGATCAATGCTTTGGGTTTCGAAATCTGTTTTTTGTATCATCTTATTAGATGATTCATCAATGTTCTATCGAATATCAAAGTAACTTCAAGGGCTGTTAAAATTATCTTAACAGATATTATTGATAAGTCAGTAAAATACTTTGGAGTTTACATTTTGCTTTATTCTACCTTTTTATCGTGACACAAATTGTTTGGTTTGTTTAACCCCATTTCACTTTATTCTAGGTCATCTATATGGGGTTATCAACGAACTTGAACACGATTTCAATGACCAAATGCAAATAATATGTTTTCGACGATCATCATACGCGTATTTTATAACGGTAGACAGCAGGATATAAATGTGCGCGGGAGACGTCGTCCGACTAGACCGCGATTGGTTAACTGCGTTCAGACCGCAATAACCAATTTGGATGGACATTGACATTACAGTGTCGATACAGTATATAATATTTAAAGTATAATATACTTTCATCGTATTTTTGTTATTCCATAAATAATTTTATGTACATTTTGCAAATATACTATGTACGTTTAGAATAATATACCAATGTAATTAAATTGAGACTTCCTAGTCTTATAGAAAAAAAATATTCAAAAACATATTATATGGCAACTAAATCGATACCTCCTTATCTATGCTGGCTTGTATAACTTATGTCGATTATTTTCATAGTATTTATTTCAGTTAGTTAAGAGTGAGTTGAATCAACAAAATTAGTAACACCTTTGGTTTATCTTTTTTTTTTTTTTGTGAAACTTAATATTAAATTTCATTTTATTTTTTAAATGTTTATAATTTGCTGTAGTTATCATGTTATTTTTTGAAGCTTAGCCAATCCATAATAATAATAATATACTATTAATGGTACATAATAAATAATAAATACAATTTAAATTCTAATTTACTTTTCTATATTATCTTCGTGTATGAAATGGAGATATAGACTTTAGGTATGGTCATGGTTGGTTTAGGTTAGTCTAATAGATAGTTAATGGAGATTCATAAACTTGTTTTAAAATTCATATAATTCAATCTGATAAATGGAAAATCTCATTACACAATATGTTTATACCATAGTTGTAATGTGTGTTGGTTACTGGACAAAAACGATTATTAGGAAAGTAAAAGGTATATATTGTTGGTCTTCATATAGTTCTTTAGATTATATCTAAAAATGTGCAATTATTTTGAAATAAATTATAATATAAATAAAGTAATAATATTATTCTATTTAAAACAAGTAACTTACATGTTTTATTTTAAAACGTTTATTCAATAAATAAATTATAATATGAAAAGTGAAACATTTATGTTTGATCATTGTACGAAAAAATTGTTAAAACAAATCAATCAATATAGTTTTAGATCATGAACAACAATATTGAGAAACACATTGAAATGATTTCTATTCAATGAGTATAGTATAAGTTAGTATAGTTAATAAACTAATTATTATTTTATTCATAGTGTTTTATACGAAATATTCTTATTAAAATAAAAATATCTTACATAATAAGTTTAATCTGAACAAAAGCAAATGGTTACTGGATATAGTTTATATCTATAATGAACTATATTTTCTGTGTAGAGTATTTGGTTATTAATTATTATATGCGACAAATGATTATTATGCAATTGATCTATGGTAACTTATAAATTTTAAATTGTACATAGTACTTAGCCAGTGCAACCGACAATTAATTAACACGGAATATCGTGACTAATACATATAGAGTTCTGGCAGTCAGAAGACTCGTGACTGCAGTAAACCATAGTTGTGCATGGTAATTAAGTGTCAGAAAGCCCTAGAAGAGAAATCATTACACGTATAATATATTATTATTTTGGGTTCTTGATTTTTTTTATTTCTAGTTGTTTTTATTTTTAGCTACAGTAACATTTTTATTTAGACATTTAACGTCATATCAAATCACTGCCGAAGAAGAAACATATCGTGTGGTTTAGCCGGAGTAGTGAATTTTAATTAAAAATTAAAATACAACACTCTTACAAAAAAATCGCTCTTTGCTGAATGGTGTGTAAATTAACATGACTTATGAAGATTGCAGTAGATGTGTGGGGCGTTAGACGGGTATCTTTTTTAGACATAAGAACGTAACCGTGGCAAAGTGTTGTGGTGTTAATAATAATTAGTGTCGTTATACACTTATACTTTTTCTTATTTTGTTTCAAGTGTTTTACACTCTTAATGTCACAATGGGTTTAATTTTGGATGTAAAACTCATCATGATCATATATTTATATATGACAACAGCTCCTACAAATTGGCGTACACCTATAATGATTTAATGAATTATTATTTTCCATACTTGCCTTAACCTTGTGACTAGTACATTATATTGTGTTTGTTTAATAGTTTAATGATAATGTAAGTTTCTATAATATATGTAGGTATTTTAAGTTTTGGTTGTTAAATGAGCTTTATGTAGAACACTAAAGGTGTTATTTTAATTGGATAGAAGCAATCCTAAGAATAAGCTAACGGAGGCAGGGGGAGTAAGAAAAATTCAAAACACCTATCGTATTAAAAATATTATGTTTGTTACAATAGTGGTTTTAATTTGATATGCAAGTTTGTATTCATTTACAAAATTGTTTGAATAATTTAACAAAATTAACTTTTTATATCATAATTTTGGCGCGATTTCGTAAAATTAATAACGAATGATCATAAAATAACTGTACTGGAAAATACTGAAGAAATTGATAACAAAGGATTTTTGCCAACCCCAAGTCGGAGCTGCAATGGAAGGGAGTGGCTGGTTAGGTTAATCTCTAGTTTGGATTGATTATAGTATCTTGATTCATTAACTCGGTTCATAAATTAAATCCGTGTTGTAATTTTTGCAACTTAACTTAAGGGACTGTGTGTACCCCTTATTGTATAAGAAATACCTGCAAAATGTCGTATTTGACTTGGACTTACGATACGTCGAAACATAATATTATATCATCATTCATCATCATGGTATACTCTGGATATCTATTATTATTTAATATAATGTATAAGTTGAATAGGTATTGGTTCAACAGTCCGTTTCAATACTCATATTAGTATTAAAATGTCGTTTGTCGGTGTGTATATACCGAATATATTATAACGTCTGCAGGATGACTGGATTATAATCAGTGTATACGAACTATTACAATAATATTCGTATTGTGTCCTATATTTGGTCTAAGCGTCCATTTAGCACGCGTTCAGTTACGTAGAGTGTGTGCATCGTCCGAATCGTAGATATCGTGTCTCGAGAGTGGAACATATTATTATATTAGGTATTAGAATATTTTATATTGTTATTATCCTATGACATTAAATAGGGCATTAAATCGTTAGAAAAGCAATATATTATGACGATATTTTCAGTCGTCGTATATACTTTTATAATATTTTTATTATGTGGGTTCTGCTCGTACACATTCATTTGAAGACGTACCTACCTATAGCGTAATGTGTAATCGCTCATAAAGCTATCGTTGGCACAGATAATAATATAAGTAAAAACGGATGCGTTGAATTCAATAATATTATCGATGTACGTAGTTATAGAATTACTCTTTTATATGGAATTTTGTTTTTCCTTTTTGGTTTTGTGTGACAAACGAGTTCTGCGGTGGCGGTGGCAGTGACTTCATGTTTGAAACCCGTACGCGTCCGTGTGAAATATCCAAGAAAACCGTGCACTGTGTAATCTAACCGTTTACCTGTTATGCACCGTATGACCTCGCGGTTACCTAGCTGTCTTTTACGTCGTCGTATTCGTCGTTGATCTAGCCGATGGCCTGCTGTCGCGCATGTAGGTACCGCTATAAATGAACGGATGAAAAACAAAGGGGATAATATTATACATTGATCGTCCACGGTTGTAGTTCTCATTATTATTGGTGGGTATACCTATATTTATAATATATTATACTGTAACATAATATAATCGATCGGAGACAAAAGAAGATCGACGACGGGGGCGGCGGAAGTGGTATAGAAACCAAAGTCACGACAGTTGTACGAGACACGATACCGCAATGCTCATTGTTCGATGAGTAGACACACTTCAGCGCCACTATATATAGGTATACTCGAGTAAGTATTATAATAGTGTATTACTTTTGCACCGGTGCAGTGATTCCGGTCTTCCCGAAACGGGGTTTTCATATGGAAATCGCGTCGTTGGTTCGCTGTGCGGACAAAATTGCAGACATCCCGCAATATTTTGTTTTGGGTTTCCTTCAGCAGTCTCGTAAATACAATGTACAGGAAAAACGGAAATAAGCACCACCGCATGAACAGCTTATATCGTCGTCGTTATTATTTGCACATTGTTAACGTTTCGGAACGGAAATGGTAGAAGCAAAATCGTTGGCGATAACAAATTATTAAAATATAGAATTGTGTCGTTTAAGTAGGTATATTATAATATGACCAGTGGGGCACAGCTCACGTAGGCAGTATAAGAGTACTTATTATGACTGGACGTCATGTCGTCATCGTCGTCGCGACTATTGTAACTGATTCGACCCGAATTTGCACAAGTTAGAGCATATTATTATTATGTTATTTTGTTATTTTTTATCCTCATTTCTTAATGACGAGTAGAACGTTATTCACGGCCTCGTGGTCTCGCACTGTTACAGAATTTTTAATATAATATAGGTTACAACTATTAACTGTAGCCTGCATTATGTATACATACGATTACGTGTAGTAGATATATGTGTACTACATTCATATAATGAGGGTGATCTGATTATATGGCTTCATTATATAATTTTCAATACATTTTTTATATTAAAATAAATGTTTTAATATAGGTACCTTGTTATTTTTATAAATAATTACACTAACTTAACGGAAAATCTACTTTTTCACTATCTTTTTAACTGTGAGTAGTTTTTATTTTTTCAGTCATTTTTTAAAGATAATCTATATATTTTTAAATTTCATAATATTTTTTTAAAAAGTCTTATTTATTATTTTTTTTAGATTTTGAACGAAGTGATGAATATATTGATTTTACAATGATGTGTGTGTTTTTTTTGTGTCTGCAGACATGTGTACAGCATAACTAGTCGAAATAATATTCCAATTTCAAACTTTGGGGGTGGTTTCCGATGAAAAGTGAATATCCTTGGTGCATTATAGAGGTAAAAAGTATACATTTTCTAACAGTTTTCAAAAAAATCGAGAAAAACAAAAAAAAAAAAAAAAAAAAATGACGGAAAAACGGGAATTTTTACGCAAAACCAGTTTTCGACCAAATCAATTTTTTTATATGGTTGTAATTCAAAAACTAATCACTGTAAATACTTGAAATTTTCATCAAATGTTTACGTCAGTATTATCTATATACAGTTAAATTTTCAAAAATTGTCGACTTTTTTTCGGGTTATTTATAGACCATAGAATTTTTCTATTTTTATGTGAATTTTTTTTTAAGTGTCGATAAAAAAATTTTGGATGACTAAAAACACTTGAAAATTTAATGCAAGGTAAAACTTATAAGGAACCTTATAGTAGCCAAAAAAAATTAAAAATAGTTTGTCACAATTTTTTTTATAAGCGTTTATAGTTCAAATTTTTATGAAATCTGTCGAAAACACGAAAATTTGCAAGTAATTTTGAAGTTGAAAAATCATAAATTTTTTTGTGTTTATAACTAAGGATTAAAATTACAACACTAAGTTTTTCATAAGTTTTCCTTCAAATATCTATAGAAAAAACTCTACGCATCATTATAGAAAAAATTTTACGTGCGTTTGAATTTTTAATTTTTACGAAATAGCGTAACTATAACGATTTATCTTCAAACGATTTTAAATATTTGTTATTATTCAAAAAGTATATAAGTCGTAGATACTTGCAACTTTTACCAATTATTTCAATTTGCATTTTCTTTACATGATTTAGTTTTCAAAATATTTTGACTTTTTTTGAGCTATTTATAGACAACTGAAATTTTTAATTTTTCTGAAATTTTTTTTTTAAATTGTCGATAAAATTTTTTTGGCCCAATAGAAATACTTGAACATTTAATACAAAGTTCCTCATAAGTTCTTCTAATAGTGATTAAAAAATTATAAGAATTCATAGGCACAATTTTTTTTTATTACATTTGAAGTTCAAATATTGACAAAAATACGTTAAAACCATGAATATCTGCAAATTATTTTGTGAGTATAATTCATAAAAAATTTTGTGTAAGTAGCTAAAAGTTGAAAATTCAATACGAGATTTTTCATAAGTTTAGCTTACAATAATTATAAAAGAACTTAAATTTTAGTGTATTCAGGCCATTAAAACATAAACTACCTTTTTCACTAACCATTCGAAAATAAAGGCTGACAAATCATCTTCGTTCAGAATCGTTTTTCGTATACAATGATAACTATCATTGGATTAAAATTTAACACTCCTATAATATATAATAATGGTCCATACTGCATCTAATGTACAGCAGAGCGGTACCCACTTGCCGCTTTTTATTAGTAAAAGTTTGAAATTTATACGAATAAATCAAAATTGCAAAAGTCTACCCTCAAAAGTTATGTTCTGATACTTTGTTTATATTATCTCTAAATAATATATAATATTAGGTTTATTAATGTATAGAATCATTTATTTAATACCTAAGACCGGTCGTTCCTATTTAATTAACATGGAATTTTGTGTACTTACAATATTTGTTTTGTAGAAAACTATTATTTATTTATTGAATATTTTCAATATTATGATATATTTATGTTTTTGTGACGTTGCCTATTATGTAATAAAATAAATATTTAATAAATCAACAGTTTTAAAATCGTATTCTATTTTCGATTAGAAGATTTTTGTGGATGATCAAAAAAAATAAAAAAAATTTCTAAAAAATTAAAAAATAGAATTTCTGTAGGAAAACCTAGTGCTGTACATACTTTAAGCTAAATAAAAATAAATTTATATTTTAAAAAACTGTATAAAAATATTCTTAGAAAAGGATTGTAGTAATTTTAAACGGGTATAGTGACTGGGTATCTATAATATTGTAACGTATATATAAGCGATACAGGTATATAACTGCAGTCGTCGCCAACCATAACGACGAAAGCGAAGAAAACATCGTAATAATAATGTAATTACTCTTTATATAATAAATAATACATATAATATGTGTTTGGACGTGGGACCCGAAAAATTATGACCAAAACAATCGCGTACCACATGAGCGGTTAACGATGCCTCGTCTGTTGTGTCAGTGCAGTGTACAAAACAAATGCTAGTAGTTGTGTGTGTGTGTGTGTATGTGTGTGTGTGTGTGTGTGTTAACACTGTGTACAGTTTTAAAGTTATTCGAGCAAAACGACGTAGAAGTCGTTTCTCTATACACACGTACTGCTCGTCTTAGAGTATTTTTGAGATATATTACATTTGCTGGCAATTTTCAAAACGCTCGTCTAATTTTTTTCATCGTATTTTTTCATCCTATTGTTGTTGATTGTAATTTATACGTTATACCGTCGGTAAAAACGATCGAACTGTGATTGATAATTTAAAAGATACAAAAGTAAATTGTGTACATTTTTACAAAAACACGTTTGTTCCATTCGTTTTATATTAGTTATTATATGTGATCGCCGATTGGTTTTGTTGCAAAAACTAACTTAAAATTATTAATTTTTATTAAAATTATGTTTGAAAGAAAATTGTCTATGGATGTGTACTTAATGGATTTCGAAACTACGACTTAGTAGTTACTAAAGAGTAAACTCTATAGTTTGAATTGTTAACATTATGATTTAAATATAATAGTACTTTTATTATTTAAAATCAAAAATGACTGGAATATGCACAGAAAGTTACATGAAAATATTAAAAAGCTTAAGGTATAGAATTATTGTTCCTAAAATCTTAAAATATGCAAAATAAAAATATGTTGATATCTAATTGATTAAAGGAATATTATAAGTCAGGAACGCACTTTTGTGTCTGATTTAACATCAGAAAATTAATAAAAATTATTTAAACTAAAATTATCGAGTTATTTAATTAAGAGTATAACATATATACATGTTTTATTTTATTAAGTTTCAGTGATATAGAGCAGGGGTATCCAAACCACGGCCCTCGATCAAATTTTAACCGGCCGCCGGCCCCCATAGGATAATAAATATGCGAGATGATATCTAACATTTAAAAATTAAAAAATTGTATGCGTTATAATATACATATATAAACTTTTGGTCTGCTAAGAGATGATGATATTTTTTGTGGCCCTCGAATAAAAAAGTTTGGAGACCCTTGATATAGAGCTATAGCTATAGTAATTGCATTTGTAATCAGTATAATAACGATGAAGGTATTTGGGGTATTACAATGATTGTATAAAAGTTTTGTTTTTGTGGTTGAAAATTCATATAATATTTGTAGTATTTACACTTAAGGTTAAAAAAATCTATTACCTAAGTTTTCCATAATATTTTTTTAAAATAGCTATAAAGAAAACTCGGAGCATCATTATAGGAAAAATGTTAGGAGCGTCTGAATTTCACCAGTTTTTTAGATTTGTATTTTCTTTACATAATTTAATTTTCATAACATTTCTTTTATTTTAATTTTTAAGGCTATTTATATGCATTTCAAATATTCGTTTTTGTTTAGTTATAAATATAGCTGGATAAAATTTTTTTGGCTAAGTCAAAATACTTGAAAATTAGGTATTAGGAAAAAAAGGTATTTATTTATTTTTATCAAATAAATAATGTAAATGGTAATTTTAATATACTACTCGTACTTTGAGATACAAAATGAATTGGATATTATTAGACAATGATGTTTATCTTAAAAACGAATTTTAAAAATTTGTACTATTGCAATACATTTTTGTGACCTATGTTTCAGATTAAAAAGAGACCAACAAGAATTTATTGATCACAAAGGATTGCATGTAGTTGTTGGTCACTATTTGGGGGATGCCAATAATGCTGGGACAAGTGCGAATCTCACTGATGGTAAATACGATAAATAATAACTATAATAATAGGTATATTTCTTTTACACTTTTATAACGAATGTTAAAAAAGAATATACCTTATACCTATACAACTATACTAACTAGCCATATCATATTTAAGTTCGTAATGGTTCTGCAATTTTACTGTGAAATGAACCATTGGCCGTGACATTTTTTCCTTATATGATTTTAATTCTTAAAAATAAAAGGGTTAACGTGTTGTGAATATTTTTCGGAAAATGTGTTTTTTAATACTCTTGCATGGTTTTTTCTTTTTACTATTTTCTCTATATTTATTTTATACGTGATCAACTTATTTTTTCCATAGAGTTACTCAATCGAAACATGTTCGATCCAAAACCGAAGGAAGGACGCGATGGAAATCCGGTCATTATACCGCCTCACATGTCCTTACAGATGCAAAAACTCTACAGAATTAACAGGTTCAACCTGATGGCCAGTGACCGAATACCGTTGAACAGGTCGTTGCCGGACGTCAGAAAAAAATCGTAATTATCTTCTCCAGCGTTCGTGGTCATCAAACGTAAAATATAATGGCCGATAGATATACTGATAAATGTATAACACTTTACAGATGTAGGCTGAAAAAAATTGATATCGATAAGCTACCATCTAGCACCGTAATAATTGTTTTCCACAACGAAGCTTGGTCGACGTTAATGAGGACGGTCCAGAGCGTTATAGATCGTTCGCCAAGACATTTACTGAACGAAATCATTCTAGTTGACGACGCCAGTACTCGAAGTATGTATTACACCTATAATAATCTACCAAACTATATTATTAAATAAATCGGACATTTTTGAAGGGCAATCTGTATCTGTTGAAAATAATATTTATATATACCTGGTCACGAAGTGAACATTTTGATAAATAAAACCACGTGCTTATTATATTGTTTTTCAGTATTTAGGTTGTGATGTTGCAGTTTATTTATTTATTACAATCATGGTTACGCCTAAGGTGTATTAGTAATATCTAATTTATTATGATTTAGTGTTAAACACATAATCGGGTAAATTGGATTTTTTCCATGGGTATATTCTTCAAATACTCATTTAAATATATAATAATAATATACGTCATATTATAGTCACGTTATAGTGTATCAAATGTATATTATTCGCTTTGCTGAAGATAATTAAATATTACCATAAATTCTTTAGGTTTCATAAGAAATAATTGAAAATAGACGGACAATTTATCGATTTCGATCGAAATTAGATACCTATATTATTATTTTGTCTATGTATGTATATAATATATATTATACGTGGATATCGTATCAAATATTATATATGTATAGGTGATATGCGATCGTATTTTTATGACTGTCATTAAGTCTCTCTACTCGAACCACCCGAGTGAATCATTGTCAAAAATATAAAATAAAAACCTTCCGATTCATAATCGAAATAATTATAACAGCACTCGAGTCTCGACAAGAAGTTCACTATATATGGCCTGCAGTAATGTTTAGGTTTCATACGATTCGTATTATGTAAATCGACTATTGAGTAGGTACGTTAACCTCGGGGAAGAAAGATGTAACACTATGACAATTGATTAAATTGGCTTTCGCCAAGTATAATATAAAACGATTCAATGCGCCATCCAACGGAACAAACATAATTGTCGTGTTAGATTTAATAAAAAAAACTATCTCATTTAAAATCATTCTTTGATAAGTACGTATGGAATTAGACTATGTAGGTACCTACTTGATGCCTAAGGGCGTATTTCTATCATCACATTTTATAATAGTAATAATATTGCAACCACTATAATATTAAGGTACATTTTTAATATCATCTGTAGAATTATGTTAAAATTACATATGTTCATTGTTTTGTTTATTTTTTAAACCGAACAATCTTGTTTCATATATTTTCTTTCTTAAGTATAGTTTTATTTTTTTTACGTCCTATATGGTGTATAAATATATCATTTTAAATTCTATGTTTAGCTGGACCATGGTTCATTCCGAGATAGTAGACTGGATTGAACTTATGTTTTTAACTTGTGCTATTTTTAATGTATATTTATGATGTATACCTAACCAGAGGCATGTCTAGAATTAAAATGCTGGTTGGGTGCGGTTGTAAGTATATTTTAAAAAAAATTGGACATATTAAAAATTGTTTTATATTTTTCTTGACAGGCATAATATATTAATTGTAATAACTACAATAAATAATAGGATTTTTTTCACATTTTTTTTGTCATGTAATTAATAATTATTATTCATTAAATCAATGAAAATGCGTAGAAAGAACCATGTTCTAAAAAGTCGTATACTATTATATGGTATATAAACAAGGTTTATATCGATGATTCTTCAATCAGATATAAGTTACTAAATCTATACAAGGATAAGTTCTTTTAACAATTAAAGTAACCAAGTATTAATCATTGGTGTATAATAATATCATAAACTATTAACATTTTTATTTTGCTCTAGAATTTTTGGAAAAAGAATTGGATGATTACGTTTCCAAATTACCGGTTATAACACGGATAATACGTTCGCCGAAAAGGATTGGTCTGATCAAAGCGCGTTTGATGGGAGCCCGGCAAGCGAAGGGTAAAATATTGGTGTTCTTGGATGCGCACTGCGAATGCACTTTAGGTAAATCATTTAGATGCTACAACTTTTTTTTTCACCTTGGTTCATACTTCTATAATTCATATATGTTTTTATTCATTTTTTCAGGATGGCTTGAAGCCTTAGTGAGTCGAGTGGCCGAGGATCGGAAACGCGTAGTATGTCCAGTGATCGATATCATAAGTGATGAGACGTTTGCCTACGTCAGAAGTTTTGAATTGCACTGGGGAGCTTTCAACTGGGACTTGCACTTTCGATGGTACACGCGGACTACACCCGATATAATGAAAGGACAGCGGGATATCACTCAGGCGTTTAGAACCCCGGCGATGGCGGGGGGGTTGTTTGCCATGGACAAGTCATACTTTTTCGAATTAGGTGGCTATGACGAAAGGATGGAGATTTGGGGTGGAGAAAATCTAGAACTCTCATTTAGGGTAGGTACAACGCATGTTTCCTATAAGGCCGTGTTTAAAATTTTCGCACCCTCACAGAGCTGACCAAATTTAAGTAGAAATAAGACTTTTCAACAATTTCTAAATATTTTCTTTAACTTTTTATATAAACAATAAACCATTAAATTAAAACTATTGAATACCAAATTAAAATATTTGAAGTTTGTATGATTATTATGCACACATAAATAAATGTTTCATTGATAAGTTTTTAATAGAACAGTTAAAAAAGTTGTTTGCCTTATTAATTGAGCCTTATTATAAGGCCTAATATATGTTGTGTATATTATTTTGAATTATAAATGAATTTTGTAATATTTTAAGTGCTTTGTACTCCTTTTTTGTTTTTAATTAAAATTTTTTTTTATTATACTACGAGTTGAAATTCTTGCATCATATATTAATATACCATTTGGCTAATCATATAATATTTTATAAAATATCAAATTGTATAGTGTTTGCGTATTTTTTTTTAATTTAGGGTTTTTTAAATTGACTGGTTTAATTTTATAAATATTTTGCACTTGTATCTCTCTTTTACGGACCTATCTGGAGGGTATTGGAATATTTGTTGATAAAACATATGGTAATATTAAAATAATTATAAACTATTATCGTTATTGGTGCGCAGGTCTGGCAGTGTGGTGGCAGCATCGAAATAGCACCGTGTTCTCACGTCGGGCACGTGTTTCGAAAATCATCTCCCTATACTTTCCCTGGTGGCGTGTCTCATGTACTGTACACAAACTTGGCTCGTGTTGCATTGGTTTGGATGGACGAGTGGCAAGAGTTTTACTTCAGGTTCAACCCTGGTAAGTTTGTGCATTGTAGCTCAATCATCGGTTCTAATTACTGTTTATTTTTGGTGTTTGTAGAAGCAGACAAGTATCGCGATGAGCAGCAGATTAGGACGAGGTTAGAGCTTAAAGACCGTCTGAAGTGCAAAGGATTCAAATGGTACCTAGAAAACGTGTGGCCTGAACACTTTTTGCCAACCGATAAAAGGTTTTTTGGCAAGGTAATATGTTTCGTGTTATCGGATCTGAACTTTTTGATTTATTTATGCTGTAAGGTCAGGTTAAACTTACATAATATTGTGTATTCATAACATTCTCGATGCCATCATTATTAAGTATTGTTTTTTTTTACTGCTTTATAGGAAAAAATTTCAAAATAAATAATAATTATTCAATTATCTTTGGTAATTTGATCTTTACTTTTTTCTAAGCTAATTAATAATAATGTAAAAAAATCAATAATTAGAAATTTAACTTTTTTAAATTCTTATAATTGTTCTGCTTATAGTTTTTTTAATTTCAAGTATAATTTATTTTTTCGGTAATTAGTAGTTTGGTTTATATATAATAAGTTTAGTTCAAAAAGTGGTTATGAACAGTGAACACTTTTATCCCTTCAATTATAATATCTTAAATAGTGAACATTTACTGTATTGTATGTAATATGTAAAGAATTTATTAATTTCTTCTATTCACTTTTTTCTATGAACTCGTTTTAATTCAACCTAAAAATTTTTAATGTAGTAAAAATTAAATTACCATTATTATTGCGAGTTAATTTAGACTATTCTCATAAGCTAACAACTAGAATAGATTTCATAATTTATTTTACACTTTTTCTTAAGTTGTTTGTCTATTGTAACATACTTATTAAGGTCTGTTTAATAAGTAACTACCAATGTGTGTGTGTTTTTTTATTTTACTTTTATTAATAGGTACTTTATAACTTTTTAATTGTTTTCTTTTATCGTATTTTAAACTTACATCACTTATATTATCACTAAAGATAAATACAAATTATTTCATTTAAATATTATTTAATATCGTAGTATCAGGATTTAAATTTAGTGAAGGTACAATGGTGCATTTATTATGTTTAGTTTTCAAACAATGAATACAAAAAAATTAAGTACAAACAATGTTCATTAAACCTAGTAAAATGGATCCTAAATTGGCGTGCGGCTATAAATTGATAAAATTTAATGAATGTAGGTATGTTTGTTACATGATGTTTTTGTTTTAGATCAAACACATGTTGTCAAACCGTTGTTTGGAAAAACCATCTGGACGTGGTTCGTTGAATCAGCCCATGGGCCCGGTCGGAATAAGAGGGTGCGACGTTCAGGGTCGTCCATCCCTATCGCTCATGTTCGTTATGGCACCAGACGAAGGGTTGGACTCCAGCGTTTGGTCGGGGTCCCTGATGACCGACGAGTCTGTGTGTTTGGACACTCCCGAGCTGGAAGTGCTCAACGAAATTGCACTGAAGGTCCGGATTGTCGCTTGTACAGGTCAAAAACGGCAGCGTTGGAAATACGATGCCGAGGTGAGCGTATTTTCAAGAGTAGATAGAACATTTTTCACTGAAATAGCAAAAAGTTTTAGAGCAGTCAAATTAAACAAATAACTGTATAATTTGTATGTAGTTGACTAACTGTTTTCGGGAGACTGAATAAGGTCATACGATTTTGATTTTTTTAGTTGAATCATAGTCTACAAAGGTATGAAAATAATAATAATAATGCTTTGAGTATCAATTATATAATCAGGATGTGAAACATACATTTTTAAGTTGAGTTCTCAAAAATTAGTATATTCCCCTTGATTTTAATACATTTGAAAGTCTACGAGAAATTTTCTTTTTAAATTTATATCATATTGAATATATTTTATTGCTGTTGTTGATAGTCTTCCATTTTTATTTAACCTTACAAAATAATATAGCTAACTTCTATAAGACAAATAACTATTATAAATATACAAAATACCTGATTCAATATGTTATCATAAAACCGGGATTAGACTGAACAATACATACTCAAAAGTCAGCGGTTAAATAGTATATAAGAAAGGACACCACAGTATTGAAAAAACACACTTCTAGGTTAGGACGCCCAAACTCTCGATTTTGATTTTATTTATATTATTGTTGTACAATTTCAGACAATGAACTTGGTTCATATACACACCGACTTGTGTCTGGACTTGCCCTCCAGTGAATCCAGTGTTGTGCTCAAAAGTTGTACTGATCAAGCTAGTCAGAAATGGATTCTTGAACAAGTTCCGTGGAGATAACACTATAGGCATCGGTCTGTTAAACTCTCTCGTGTACATCAATAATCGTAATATTTAATAGTCGTCAATTATGTATGCGATGTCTTAAGTTCCTGTAAAATTGTTGAATTTTGTTCTCAAACAATTTTTTTATTTTTTTTTTATATAATATTAATATTTGTTGTTTTAATTTATTTATTACTGTATTTACTTTATTCATGACTTTAAAATGAATTACATTATAACATTGACAAAGTGATTAATACAATTTTATTTTTATCTATTAGCGACATTATCAACTTTTTGATTGATATGAATAACGCCCCCCTTTTTTTTCAATGTAAATGTGTTCAAAAATACGGGTGATAATAATCATAGTGATATACTCAATTTTATGATTTAATTATTATTTTTAACGAGACATTAAAATTTAAAATTTAAGGTTTTAGAAAATTAAATAATATGATTTCATATTGTTATTTTATAAAAAATAATGTAATTTATAATGTGTAAATATGTATACTGTAAAGAGTTTATCAACATCATTAAATTATCAATAGTCAAAAATAAATATATTCAATATAATTTAATTTATTTTTTTATAGATATTGCATTTAGAAAGATCAGAAAATCTGTTGACAAATTGCTATATCGATTTGAATTTGGTGATTTATTGGTAAATATTATATTATAATTTGATCAAATTTAAATTACTTGAAAAAAAATAATCACATAAACATTCACATATTATAATGTACAAATAGAGGATTCAATTTTGGCTGTTTTTTTTTTACCAAAATAAACATAACTTATGTCAATTTTACTGACTAATGACTATCGTACTAGTTAGTTAAAATAATCTGTAAGCATATTAAATATGTAACAATTTTTTTTAAATTATATTTTTATTAAGGGGGTCCCGCAATCATTTTTACTATATCTAAGGGGTCCGGCAGAGAAAGAATCAAATTGCATACGAGTCTGCAATGAAGTACCACATTTTATGTCTTTTGTGTCTTTGGAAACCGTTACCAGGGGTAACCAGGTAATCTGCAGGGTAACCGTAACGCTTTTCGATTCTGTATGCCAAAGCAAAAACATAAAATGTCAAAACGACTTTTATGTTTTAAAATTTACTTTTTTATAAGTTTTTAAAAATTAAGAATAGTTATTAAATTTAAGTAAAAAAAATAATTAAAAAATTCAAGTCATTTTCAAGTAAATCTCGCGACGAAGGTTTTTGAAATGAGAAATGTTATCGAAAAAATAGGTTAGTTAGTATACGATTGGTAAAATATTGATACTGATTTTAAAGTCACTATAAATTAAAACAATTAATAATATTTATGTAATGCTTAATTGAAAGGTATATGTTTGACAATTTTTTTTTAAACTTCAATCGCAAACACTAATGATTTTTTACTACTCACTGTACTTCCCACTTCCCACTTTGTCCTATCAATTTGAAAATACTACCAAATAGTTATCGCAAATTAATAACTATGCAAAAATGTATAACATACGTACACCTTCTAAAATTACCAATACAAACTCCTTATAGTAACGATTGGTATCGAATTGATTTAAAATGTTTAATGGCTAATAGTTTTAATGATATTTACTATTTTGGTAGTTTTGATAAATTATTTAATATTATATTTTATATTGCTCAATCATTTTATTACTTATAAATTATAATTATGTATATTCGTATAACAGTTTTGTTTTCATGTTATTTATTGGATACATTTAGAAAGTTTAGTTATTTTTATTCAAACTAAATCATAAAAAATATTTTTATTTTATATTTTGGTGTTGGCCATCATATATTTTTATTCATCGATATCTTCTTTATTTTTCCGATATCCTATTGCGATATTGAAAAAATATCAATATCTATATCGATTTGCATATATTTATGATATTATTATATATTATTATATGCATATTAATTACTACTACTAATTATTATAATAATAATTTATTATTTATTACATTAAAAGTATTTAAAACTAGAAATATTAATATAAATGTAGAAAATTAGATTATAATAGAATATGGTGAACTATTTCTTTGAAATTTATCACAATAATACAAAATGCTATAATTTATTATATAATAGATAAAAGAAAGTGTATATATAAATCCGCAATTTTATTTTTCCGAGCCTCGATTAACCAGCTTGATATCGCGATATCTTCAATAATTATTTTTAGATATCGATATCGAAATTATGAAGAAAATACCCATGATGGCACGATATCAATATCCGTATAGAATTATTGATACATTGGCCAACATTATTATATTTTCTTTTTTTTTTTTTTTAAGCGAGGGTGATAGGCCTAAAATTTTTGTTACGCGTCACGGCGACCATCTTTGTTAATTTTTCTATTACTTTTCTATGGTTATTGTAATATATTATAATATTATAATATCGATTTAATCGAACGCATGAACGATTGCATACAGACGTAGAATAAGTAATAAGTGAAATAATGTGCGTTTAAACTTATTCTCACTCGGTATTCGTTAGGTTAATAACGAATATATATATATATATATTATTATTATTATTATAATATATATAATATATCCACGTTTTTCCTTTATCAGAAGGCTACGCGACAAATATATAATATATAATATATATATACGAATATACGATAATATATTAAGTAAAAGAAGTTTTACCTTCTAGAGCATAGGGCTCACACTCTTTTTTTTTCTTTTTAAATATTTTTTGTTTTATGTTTTCGCATCATGCAGCCAATCAGCTCGCTACTGACTAACTTTACTATTTTTCTATTGGTTATTATAATAGTATTATTATTACAATTATTATTATTGGATACCTTTTAACTTATCTTATCTACTCAAGTCTCAAGATTAAATACGTTAGTCGTAATTATAACGCAGTGCTCTATACTTCAAACAGTTCAAACCCTCAGGACCGTTCAAAGCACCGAGCCGTTGTTACATCTCATATACATTATACATCGACAATAATAATTGATTCATCGTCAATTCTATATACACATTCTGAGGTAAGTCGTGAGCGATTGCTGAACTATGCTTTAAACAGTTATTTCAATACATAATATATATATACGTCTAAATTCAAATTTTACAGTAGAGATACAAAACTAAATTATTTTGTGTGACTTATTATGTTCCCCTTTCGAAATAAATGAAATAAAGATACACATAATGTTATTAGGTGTAGAAATAACACGTAGATATGTTTATAAGGTGGTACATATTTTTATTTTTCGTAGTGTACAAAGTGTGTTATAGTATACACATGCAAATAGCCACTGATCTTGTGTATGATGCACGTGTGTATGGAAACTTGGTGGATATTGGAAATCTTAGAAAAAAACGATGATAACTCTATATTTTCTTTCGGAAACGAACGGTAAAGCGCTTAAAGACAACAGTCGCAAGCCGGACGATTCCTATAATATAATTTTATTCTGTCGTGTTTCGTGTGGATCAGGATAGTCTTCGGAATAATCGATCTGTGGGTCGAGATGTAGGATGATAATACTACACCGGAGACGAGAACGACGGGGCTATAACTACATAATTGGTTTTTAAAAGACGTCTGTTTTGGAATATGTTAAATGTGCTAATATATCTATAGAATTATAATTACGAAGAGATGCGTATACTAATACATATCGATGGATATTACCGCGTGATCCGTGTCGACATAATATGACGCATCGGGTAGTATAATTTACCGGTCGAAAATCGATACAGAGGTGGAATAATTTAAACGAACGTATTAGTGGCGTGTGTAATTAGGGCCGAAAGCGATTCGCATATTATTATTATAATATTGTTTTTCGAACGGCAGTGCACATGTAATATTATCATGGTGGGTACTTTGGGCACAGCCAAAAGCGACCGTCGGCCGTGTGCAGAATTTATTATAATAACGTATGCGTGTATATACTTACTTTATGGCTGTTGTATATTGTTATACCTATGGTGTAAAGTATGTACGGTAGAAGATTGGTTAATTTTTCGGTTTTCAAAGAGTTCTTTGTCTGCACGTCAACGATTTACAATATCATAAGCGTATAGTGATATAGTACCTATAATATACTTGTAAGTACTATAATGTTGTTTTTCTTAAGACTTCTTACGACACTTCTTAAGAGGACGCTACACCCGACTTTATTGTCTCAGTCTTACACTTGAGCATAAAATAGCCATATACTTTACGTTCAGCAATCGACGTTTAGCTTCGTTTGATTAGTATTAAGCCAAATTGACCTTTTATGAAACTTAATGGTGGTAAGAACTTAAACGAACTGTGTTCGTATGTTGGATTTTGCTATACTCCCTTTCAAAGCGACCTATGAGCATTTTTAAACTGAATTATTTTATATAGGTGCGCAAAACTCGATACAAAATTACGTAATCGTATAAAACCTACTGCAATATAATATATAGGTAATGTAATTTTTTTATAAATGTATAGCCTTATAATTATTATTATTATATTTCTTATTTTAATTTTTTAACAACTTAAACAATGACATAATGTATTATATTTTCTGTTAAAAATTTATTATTTTATAAGTGTTCCATAATAGTAGCTAGTGATCTAATAATTCTTGTTCAGTTTTACAAATGTTTCTGTATTTATATATTGAAGAGATCTTCCAACAGCACTATTACAAAAAAGTCGTTCAACTTCATATACGATTTACAATCGTTTTGTAAGTAAATGTTATACCTATATATAAGACGAGATATATAATGCATCTTAAAAACTGTATTAGTCTATCACGTGTTATTTTGTTAACCATAGGCATATTTTTATAACTTTAAACAATTCTTTCTTCTAGTCGTTTTCTATATTTCTTAACTTTATTAGAAACTCTCCCTTATATACCTACATCCCGTATATACATACAATTTGTTCAACAATTATGCTTTCGTTGATGTCTTGTTCTGTATTTACAGGAGTAAAGTTGTGCGTTTATATCACCTGGATATTTCTACATCGATTTAGTGTAATTATAGGTATGATATTATTATAAAATATATTCAATTTATGAAAAAATATTTTCAAAAACGTCATTGGTTTTTGAAATATAAATGAGAGCGTCTCACGTTAAACGGATCAGCCGGTATACATAATATATGATTATAACACGTGTCCAAGTATTATTATTGTGCGTCGGTATCGTCGTGTTTTAGTATTCCGCTTCGTCGGCTTCCAGCTAGATGGTTTATGGATGGACTTTGCTCGCCGTCCGAACGAATTATACTCGGCCCGCAAGCCATTCCTGTTTCGGATCCGCGTGCACATGACTATACTGCATATATCGTGGCACGCAGAATACCGCAAGAGTCTGGAGATGGGTTAGGTTACGATGAGATATCATTATAATAATATAGACTCATATAATAATAAAGTATATGTATGTTGGGCGCGTGTACGGCGTTTGGCTCGCGCACACGACATTTGAAAACGTGTAGGAAATATAAGCGTTTCATTTTCATATATATATTATGTATGTGCGTGTGTGTGTGGGTATGTTGTACACTTATGATGTGTATGTAATACGTATGTGTATTGTATCCGTCACGCGCGGTTTGTGTGCAGAACTCGCTCTCTCTGTATTCGGTCGGTATCTACATAGCCGCAGTGTTCGTCCACTGGCCGAACAATAATATTATTATATCATAGTATTTTTTATAATACTACTTATATCTCGCGACGACAAAAAAAAAAAAATAGAGAAAAAACAGGCGTCCGCGCGTGTTATGATTTTTATCGATCGAACGCGGCCCCGCTCGCACGAATAAAACACTCGTTGGGTCGTAACAGTCGATCGTCGGGCGGCCGCCCTCGGATCGTGCCGCAGCTTATATAATTTATATAGCTGGTCGATTTCATAGGTATATATTTTTTTTATCGTCTTACACGATATCGACATTTTCCGGGCGACGAGCATTTTTACTGTACGCCGACGACCCGACTGCTATTTATGTCGCCCGCCCGACAAGGCGGACTCGGAGATAGCCGCGCAATTATTACGCACAACCGCTAGTAAGATATTGTAATATTATTTATAGGTAGTATACCTATACTCGCTAAATCATATAGGCGTAGCCAGAAGTCGTCTTCGGAGTTTGAACAATTCCTTTATCAGCTCTCAAACCTTCGGGGGAGCCTTCAGGTTATACCACCCCATCCCTTTGACTAATGCACAAAATGATTTTTCAACAAAAATTTAATATAGGCAGGGCCGGATTTAGAGGAGCGGAGGCCTCGGGGCATTAAAGGAGTGGGGCCCCCTTGGCCCCAAATTATTTTCTAAATAAAATAAACAATTTTTTTTCAAAGTAGATTCAAGGTTATATATAAAGATGGCAACTTTCGATGGGACGGCGGGGTGACAGTGCATTTGTAATTTGAAAGATTTTTTTTCTGAAGTAACTTATACTGTGGAGGCCCCGGTTTCCCTCCTCTAAATTCGGGTCTGCGTGGTATAGGCCGATGGGCAACCATACTATCTACAGCCATGCTAAATACTAATAGATATTCTGCCTTATTATTGTTATTTTAATAAAATTCTAGAACTTATTCATGAATTAAGATATAATTACAAAAATTACAAAATACAAATTGATAATATTGTGATAAGCGAACAAAAAGTGAGAATAAAATCCTTTTCGTGGAAGTTTATATTACTCTATGGAGTTGTAGTTCTGCCAGTCCTGGTAATTTATTGATACAATATTGCTAAATATAAATAATTAATAATTAATATAATATATAAAAACATTTTTGTAATATAAATATATAATATAGAAAATATCTATTAATATATATTATTATATACTAATACCTACTCAACTTAGGTACTACGTCTATAGGCATCAGGTATCTATACTATCAATGTTTACCAATTGGCAATTATCATTCTTTCCTCGCATGGGAACTTCTTTACTTCGTTAAGTTTTAGGGATGGCTTTTTCAAAACACCAGTTCATCAATCAATAAAAAACCTATAGTTAATTCCGTGTTTATAAGTGCAAATAACTTAGATTTTTATTTTATATGCGGACATGTGGTTGAATAAAGGAACTGTAAATGTAATTTTTAAATTGTGGGGACTTTACCGTCATTTGAAGCTAATACACCCTATATACCACTAATTCAACCCCATTTATGCAAATAGTGAAATTGATTTTTAACATTTTAACTTGTAGAAAAATAAACTACTGTGATTTATATAGCTCATATACTTGTATTGTTTGCCTTGCTCGAGTTTTAAAATTTAATGCACAGACATTAGGCAAATATATATTATTAATATTATATTGTTATTGTTGTATATGGTTTATTTATGAGTAAAAATTAAAAATTGATATACCTAACTATATTCTAATTCTATAACACAGTCTAAACGTATGATTTATAATAGAGTCTGGAAGTACTCGTTACTCGTAACGAAGTGTTGTAATTTTATATTTATACCTATTTGTATTATTTTACGTATAATATCTTATCATTCTTATCCAAGTTGTCCATCTCCAATGGCTAATATATATTTTTTGTATCATCTATTTAATTTTATTTTTATGTATTATCTATTTTTTTTTTTTTTGATTTTTATATTATATAAGTATATCTATCATAAACGTTAACGTCACTACTGTGTGTGAGGATGTTTGAAATATTCTGAACACTTCAAACTCGAAGTGTTTTAACTTAATTTTAAAAGTAGAAAACGTCAATGTTATACCTGATACCCGCTTGCCTCGACAACCTTCTTGTCATCAATAAACACCGATTGGTGTGTGTAAATAGATGTAACTTTAACATCACTGTCTCATTCACTCGCCATAATCTCGAAATCCGAAAGCGACCGCCAAAATTATCATTGTCAACTATAATATTATAACGTGGTTAAATCAACTGGCCGCCGGCTATTTTTTTTTTTTTTATTTCCCATTAATTTATATTATAATACCACGGTGTACACCTACCTAAAGTGTACAAACGTTTCGGTAACCTACGGTTAACTACTAAAACAAGTTATTGATTATGATATTTATCAAATCTATCAAATCAATTTCAAAAACAATTTTTTCATATTATATTTTATTATTTTAAAATATAATTTAGAACCTATACTAATTAATAAAAACTGCTTAATCGCACTATAATTCAATGGTGGCTCCTGAAAGTTAAAATCTAAATTAAAGCAGCCCTTTTTTAGCGGTTAGAACGTGCAACTGTATAAATTTTATTCACACCCTGTGGCTATACACTATACACTCTAAATGATTAAATAATCCAACTTCCATTTAAATTTAAATTTTATTCACCATGAAACAATTCACGAACTATACCTGTCGAAATGTATACCACTTAAGAAAAGTGCAGTTATTACAACAACAATCGAACTTTAGACTTTACGGGTGTCATCGTCACTCAATACCGTGATTATTAAATAATAACAGTCGATCCAAGACAATAGACATCTGAATGATCGGTAATTAATAATCATGAAAGTTTAGATTATAATATTATTTTAGCATTTAGCATCTAAATATGTACGGTGATTAAAATGATTTATGTACAGTCTGATTCCGTATGGATTAAAATCATATCGTCTTTTACTTGTGGATTTAATTTTTAGCTTTCTCTAGCGAGTTTCCGATCTGGTTCATTATCGACGCAACATTTTTTTTTTTGATTTAAATATACACTACGCAGTGGTTATCAACATTAAAATTTATCTATCAATAAACATTTTTAATATCATTATAGTATGTCATTTACATTGATGCACTATAATATCATCCGTTTATCTTTATTCAAAGACGTAAGACAAGCAGATTGATATTTATAAACGTAATATCAACAGCCAGAAAATATTTTACTCTAGAATGTGAAATTAAAAATATTATGTAAGTACTACACAAAGTTCCCCCTTCCAATTCGATATAAAAATCTTCAAAATTATTGCAATCAATTGTAAATTTAATCTTCGAGTCTGTAAATTATCAGAAAACTTAAAAATTAAAAAACAAAAGTCAGAGGCCAACTCCATATACGTGCAGGTACCTTAATGGATTTGTTATTTTCATGTATCTACCTAACCCCTTCATTACTATAAGAAATGTGCAAGTATTTTTTTTTATAAATTATTAGTAAGTATTCACTCAATTTCTGTGAATTTATAACCTTCTACAATCTGAGCTCTACCCGAACTTTCACTTTGATGGGCTGGGGCACCACAGCTCCACTCGACGTAACCTACGAGCGAATTTGTAGATTTAACTTATTTGGACACATTTTCCGCGGCATCGTATTATATTATTCGTCGGATTCGATCATATACCGCCATAGCGAAACGGAAATAACACGATTAGAGCATTGATATTCTATTTTTAATCATTTTTTTTTTTACATCTATCTCATTTGGAATTTATGCAAAGAGAATCAATTACTCCGATCTGTCGTCTTATAATAACTCGATATCCTTTGTCGATTGCTGTAGATGCGTGCGTGTACTGCTCAATAACAATACAAAGTATATTTTATATTATTACTTTTATTATTATTATACAGCAGCTGCAGCAGTGTGTCGACTAATGAAAAAGTCGATTTTCGCCTACGAATTCTATAGTATAATACGATATATATTATTGCAGCGTGCGGATGACCGAGCGGTTTAACGACGACGACTAGCTAAGTGACTTTCATAATAAAATAATACGCATATAATACAAAACGTATAGTAAGTATACACTAATATTTCCGAGCGTCGTTCTTTCGCTCCTTATCCTAGATGTACGACGATGGCCATTGACGAGCCTGAGCCGGAGTTTGTTTATTTTTTGTTGACGAGTGAAAATTATTAAAAGTCACAATATTATAACAATACCTACAGTGGCCAAACTCTACAGGTATAGTCGTAATTGATTATTTTACTGTATAATATTATGGTAATATTACAATGACTGACATAAAAAGAAAACACGCATATATTATTCAATATTCATGCAGAATTAATTTGTAAAAAATAAAAGATTTTCAGCAGTATAAAATTTATAAACGAAGATAACTATTTTAGTATTATTCAAATGTTCAGATATAGTATTTAATGCATACCTATTTTAACACATTGACGGACAGTGAGGATTGTCAAAAATAAGATAAAGCATGCCTAAATAAATCAAAAATGTTTCAGTACTGCTATAGCAGTAGGTTTTTTTAGTCATAATTATCATAATTATAGAAAAATAATATTATATTGACCTTATTTTGTCAGTGCCCAATATACCTTTATGCTGTATGGGGACAGTACAACTTGCTCTTTCATATGGTACCATAGAAAAAAACACTGCTATAGCAGTAGTGTCACTATTTGGTCGGTTTTTACAGTACTGCTATAGCAGTATTATTCAAAAGTGTCCACTGACATCACCAAACAAAAATACTGCAATAGCAGTACTTTTTCGTGACTGTCCGTCAATGTGTTAATGCTTATTATTATTAGTTTTGAGTTAGGGTTTTAGTTTTACGCTTTGTATTTTGTGCACATATAATTAATCTAACAGGAAATCTGACTTCCATGGCAAATCGATGCTCAGCAGGTTCAATTTAGTGTGATGAGCTACAATATTAAATACTAGAGTGAATGGACTTACTATCAAACTCTACAGAAGATCATTTCTGTTTTCTAGGGAGCTTTAATGATATTTTAATTTTTTTTTTTTTAATTATAAGTATGTAAAACACTAAAATTTAAACATCGTTAAATATCGAATTATTATTTACTAAAATGTATCGAAATATACCATAAATATGTAGTAAAAATCATAAAAATATGCAACAGATATACAAGTAATACCTACGGTATTTCGTGGTCCTTCACATTAAATTCTTGGATATTCCATATTGTTATTGTTCTAAAACATACTGCGACGTTCCTAAGGTTTCCTAAGGTGTATAGTGCGTTTGTAATTCGATGGCAGTTTATTTACAATGTGAAAAATATGTAAAACTAGTTTTTTTTAGAAAAAGCTGTCAATAAGTGTCTGTGGGCCCAATAGGAATTACAAATTTGACATTTTTTTACGTTTTTATGCTTGTACATTTATGAGTAGATCACGAATTTTTATGCTTGAAATATGCCATATAATATGCAGTAAATGTCATAAAAGTATGTTACTAATATGCAAGACATTTTTTTTTGTTTATACAACATTTACAAATTAAACAATTTGCAATAATTTATTACTTTAATGAACTAAGTATATAAAACAATTTTCGTTTTAATATGCAATATATTTCGAATTTTGAAATAATATATAGAAATATACAAATAAAATTTCACCATTAGAATTAAATTATTATAAGTCGTGAAGATAACTGAAAAAAATCTAGAACAGTGAAAAAGAAAATAATAAGTGATCAAATCCGTGTTCTGTTAATAAAGTATTAGTTTTTCAAAATTATTAAACAAGAAACAAAAAAAAAACGATTTTATGAAGGCGATACCCTGTACAGTGTACAGTGTAGCGATGCAATTCATCATATTCGGTATTTATAGTTTTGTGACGAAGCTCCAGAACGGTTGTTCAATGACGTGTGTTCGTTGACCGTATAGAGTATAGAGAGTTTGTGCCTTATAATTTTTTTCTTCATTTTACTGCCCCGCGAGTTTGTTTTTTTTTTCTTTACGACGAAAGCCGCGACCGGATGTTATTAAATGCGTGCGTTGTTCGAACATAATATATCTCTAGTACTTTGCGGAGATCTGACGTACAACGTATATTAATGTAACTAGAATAAAAAAAAAATCGTCAGATCTTCGCGATACGCACCCTGTATAATAACTGATCGGCGTGTCTTGCGGGCCCTCTCGTCAAAAAAAAAATAGAAAACAATCATAATAAACGCGATTAAAAACGGCCTCATCTAATTTTCCACTCTAGTTTACGACCGTTTTGAGTGCGCTTTCTTCGCGGGTGTCCACCCACGTGCCAATTATTCATACCATTATAATATTATATACCTATATAGCAAAGTTGCTGCTGGCATATTATAACATATGCCTCTGCCGCGTCTAAACTCACACTCCGAAGAACGCTTCTCGTTTACTGTGACCTGTTGTGTGTTGACATTTCTCGAATGAACTCATTCTCTTTATATGAAATAAATTGTTTTAGCATTTTTATATACATTTTTATTTTTTTATTTTTATTTTTATTTTTTTATATTTTTTATTTTTATTTTTTTATTTTTTATATTTTTTTATACTATCCCACATTTTTTCCATTTTAAAATCAGTAAAAATCTTCATATCGATGACCAATGATTTTACCGTTATTTTCAAATTATGTTTTATGTGATGTGATTCTCCGAATGTCTCCTGTAACAGCTCTCTTAACGCTGAAAAAAATTATTACAATTTCGGATTATTACCTGATTCCATGTATTTTTCATTTTATGTAATTTTAAAAAGGAAGGAGTGTCTTGCGAATTTTATAACAAAGTTTGCATGTTCGTGGGAATAGCGTATTTATCATTTAAGTTTATAGTCGTTAATATGGTAATTTATTTTCTAAAATAAATTTCCACAAAATAAACAACCAACACAATTCTTACCATATAATAAGTATTTAATTATTTTTTGCGTTTTGTTAATAAAACAAGACTGTGTCAAAGTCTTGGTAGTGTTTCGATGATAATTAATTATTATATCTGCGTTACGTTATTTACACGTTTTATTCATAACATCGTGTTTAATACGCGTGCAATGTTTAATTCAGAATGCCAACATTTTCACACATAAGTAATAGTTTATACTTTTGAATTATATTAAGTATCTACGCGTACTTAGGTGTCGCAGATGACCTTGGGCAAAATATAAAATATTTATAAATAATTAAATTATTTACATTTTTACAGTGAAGGTAAAGGAAACAAGGTGGACTTACTACCAGATGGTCAAACTGGTATAAAATCATGATTGAATTATTTATTACACATGAAATTACGGTCTTTTTTTTTGTCATACAAATTATAAAACGTTAATATTATTTATACACCGTCAATAAAATAAAATAATTAACAACTAGGATTTGATTATGTTTTTGGTCTACTTACAAAAGTAATGTATGGACCATAAAAATCAATTTTCTTTTTCAGGGATATTTATAATTTAATGTCAGCATTGATTAATTAATTCATTTGCATGGCAAATGTATAATCGTACATATTATTTAGCTTTGAAAATAGAATTACAAATTATTTGTATACGTACATTCAAAAATATTAAAACAATTTAAAAAAAAATAAAATAATTTTAAGTATTGCTGTACTTTTAAAAGATGTTTTTATAATTTTTTTTTTATGATCAGTCCTTACTATATATTTTTAATTGAAGTTTTAATATATAAATTTCAGCTAGAGGGCTATCCCACTACGATGTTAATAAGTGATAGGTATATCTTTTAAGCTATTTAGAACTGCAGAGATTTGAATTTGATATAAAATTATAGAAAGATTACGACCACCCAATATTTCTATATGTACCTATTCAATATCACAGGTAGCTGATAATTAGCTGGTTTATGCATAATGTATATATTTATAGTAGATGCTAACATTGAATTTAATATCACTATCAGATTAATACACACACAAGTAGGTACATGGCTTATTTTGGAAAATTCATAAACAAACTCGTGTAATTTTAAAATGTAATTATATACTCATACAAATTTATTTAAATTATATTTTAATCTTTTAGAATACATTTTAATACTCTCGAACACATGATAAGTTTGACCGATAATATTATTCAGTTTTTGAAAGATTAAAAAATTATTATTGTACCTGTACCCGTCAATTTTATTTATGAATTATTTGAATTCTATACATTTCCCCCTAATTATACAATGTACACAAACAATCTAAATTTTAAATAATAAAAAAAAATTAATATATACAAGTTTCTTTAAAAGACTGTATTTACATTATAAGATTATATTATATACCAAGTTATAAACTTATCTCAGATACTTTTGTTTCAGTTATTGCCCAGCCCTGATGATAGTTTCTAATTTTTGGAAACAAATTGGATCTATATAAGTGAGGATAGTAGCGAAATATCCCAATATTTTTTT
This sequence comes from Aphis craccivora, assembly GCA_009835225.1. NCBI lineage: Eukaryota > Metazoa > Arthropoda > Insecta > Hemiptera > Aphididae > Aphis > Aphis craccivora. Next base: position 4,292 of record VUJU01000626.1, on the reverse strand, counting down.
CTGTAAAAACGTTAGAAAAGTTACGGGAAAACTAATATAATTGAATTGTTTACTACTACAAATTCAGTACCAAAGTGCTGTAGAATATATTTTACAGATTCATGATAAAGTAGACTAAAATTAATCAATTATTATATATTAGTAATTTTTTTTACGATTTAGGAAATGATATTGTAAATATTATAATAAGAATGGCTTTTTTTCCACGTATACAATTGTTTGAATTATAATGAAATAATTATAATCCTATGAGAAAACAATTGTTATTTTACATTTGGAGATTCGATTTCGTTCAATATGTAACTTCAAATGGTCAATATAAAAAACGAACGTGACATCATATTTTAAGTATTTGTTAGCTTACTCAAGTAGAACTTTGTATAAAATGTTTAATCATTTTGCAAAAAAAAAAAAACAAAAAGATCATTTTTAAATTTTCATAAATCTCTAAGAAAAACATTCAAATTATTTGAAGGAAATCTCTTCGGGCCTTAAAACGACGGGGAATTTTGAAAAAAAAATGCGATCAAAATAATTGAATAAAAAAAACTAGTTTGGTACCCATAAAATACTAAATAATATTATATATTATATTATACAGGAGTATATGATAATAATATTATATGCGGGCAATCAGCCACAATATGATTTTATTGTTTTAATGTGTATACAAATGAATCGAATTCGGCTATGACATACATGTGATAATTTCATTTTATTTTTTTTTTTTTCATTATTAGTATACGCTGGTTTCAAGTACGTATTTCGTATTAATATTTATAAGTGCGCAAACAAAAGCGCAGAATATAACAACAAATACGTAATGTATATTTTTTTATATCGAAAAAACCCATCAACCTACAGGTTTGTAATATATCAATTAAAGAATCGTCTTGTCGTAAATGGGACGAACAACCATTGTCTACATGGAAGATATGGATTTTTTTTTTAACACATCGATAAATAAACAATTAACCGTTTAACAGTTTGCGAGGCCAAGGTCTTTGTGGTCTGCGGATTATATTAATTATCTATACGGTTAAAAGCGAAGCGCGTCCTGCTATACGATTTCGTATTTTATTATTATTATTATTATATTGCAGTTCAAACAGTTCATAAAAACCGAAGAGGATTTCGGAGACCTCTCGACTTTGATTATGTTCCCGTCGTACTCCCCCCCCATCGTCAAACTTGTTGATGGTCCTGTCTATTTAAATACATATATTATATACGATATATATATATTATATTTTACGAAACGGAATGCGTATAATCGGCGATCAAGCACCATAGGCATTATCATATTATATTATAATATGCTTTGTCGTTGTTGTATTACCGTTTCGTAGACGCGAGATCGGGAATGACATGATGACTTAAGTCGTAATAATAATATAACAATATAAGAAAAGCGCGCGCGCGCGTGGCATATTATACTCGAGTGCGCACGAGGCTCTGTCTCTATAGTCTTTCGGAGTAAGGGAAGAAGAAGAACAAACACGACCGATATTCCTCATTCTCTTTTAATATTATTGTAATAGGTATACACGTACAATTTACGCATCTTCGTATTTTCATTATAATCTTTTGGAGTACCTACTGCGCAGAGAGTCTTTAATATTATGCGTGTATATTATAATAATATATAATGCACAGTGACGAGGATAAAACGATATTCAGTGTGTGTGCTCGCGCGCTCATCGACAGCGAAAAAAAAATCTATACGTGTATCGGAATGACGAACTCGTATAATATAATATATATTATGACTGCCAGGCATGTATTATATTATTATAGTTACGACCTGATAATATAATATATACACATACGTTTATATAGGTACTGCACGAGTATATAATATATGTACACGAAGGGCTGGCATTTTATCAGGAAAGTGCAACGACGGACCCGTCGGAGAAGACGGTTATATTATTATTGCGATTCGTGAACAGCCGGAGCAGTACAGTGTGATACATTTAACTGCGTCTAAGTATATTTAGACGTGTATTATAGACGTTTTTTTTTTTCAAGTCGAGTTTGGTATTTTGATTATTTTTTTTAGTTTTTCCTGCCTACGGACGTATATTATTATTTGTTTTTTTTTCTATGCAATATAATTATACCATATGTGGGTTTATGGGCTTAGTGCGTTTCGCTCCGTTATCCGGTCTATAGACTTGAAACTTCGTGCTCATTAGAATGCGTTCACGACGTTTTATATGCCATGTTGTTAGAAATATTAGCGTGTAGCCTTTTGAGCCGATCACCCAGTATCCATATATATATAATATAGTGTATTGCGGTTTATCCGTATCCGTTGCCTCTTCTTCGCTGATATACTACCATAAACGGCTGTTGGCGCACTGCGAACGACCGCGAGGAAGGTGTGCACGCGGAGCGGATGGAGAAGCGACGGGAAAGGTCGTAGGTCACGTGTGTAAAGACCACGCCGGTTAATTAATGGGCTCGCGATCGTTGCACGCCCTCGGTGAATCCTACACACACACTATGTATAAATCTACACACATTTCACGTCTTACAGGTGGTACATTATGTTACATTTTATTATTATTATACGGAGAGATGATCCACTTATTTTCGAATCCGCTCCGCCGCTCCTATTACGATCATCACCTTGTGAGGTCCCCGAGGCGAGAGTCGACTGGTATATACCATGAATATAATATAATAATATAATGTTTACCGCACGCACACAATAAGCGCGCGATGGACTTGGACGAGTGTTCTGCGAGGCCGAGTCCGTCTTCCTACGTCCGCATCACCGACGCCACCGCCGCCACCGCGACTGTAGATGATGGTGTCCGTCAATCATACGCCGTACTATGCTGCGCGTCCGGAAGTGACTTATGGTTCGATGAACGTGGACAGACGGTTCACTTACGAGTTACTGTTTATGCGCAGTGAGAAAAATTTATCGTCAAAACTCTAAAGTCAATGTTTCAAATTGCCTATGTAAAGTTTAAGTATTCGATAAAATCGCTAAGGAACGCGGTAAATAGAAACAAAACGATAAAGCTAGGTATGCAAGGTCGGGTTAAAGATAGGATGCAAAATGTTAAGTCACTTTTGATTTTTCTACAGTTTTATAACGGTCTGTGAAAAAGTCAAATTTTTCTTCTATCATCTATATATAGCCACTTATTTATCATCATATTTTGTCGTATAACTAAATTAATGATTACCATTTGTGAGAGGCTTGAAAAATTCGTCAGAGAAGCGCATACAGCAATCCATGCTTTTAATTATTTACATAAATAAAGGAAAAAACGAAATTTAATAATGGCCGGTTAACCGAGACAATTTTCCATGAAAATGATCTAAACTCTATACCACCTAAATAGGCAAACAGAATTCAATCTACATTATATATAGACTGTTGTAGTTATTTTTTATATTTATTAGTAATAAATTATTACTGTCACAGTATTACCTTATTATACACGACATTGAATGGACTGAAATTTTCTCGAAAGTAACAAAATAGTATTGCGAAAAAACGAAAATAATAAAATAAATTGTAGCCTAATCGTCAAGAATTTCGTGGAATAATGGATTTCGATGAAATCCATTAGGTTGAGTTAAATGGATTTCATACACGAAATTTAATATTTGTTTTATTTACTTACCCGCCTTGCAGTTTGAAATGCATATTAATTAATGTTTGCACGTAATAATATAATATTTTAACCCATGATATCATAGTGTTACTCACGTAGTACCTATACAAACAAACAATAATTATTAATTATACGTGATTTGACATAAAGATACATAATTGAATTACATTTTTCCATGCATGCAAGTATGTACATTGTACAGAGAACTTTCCGGGGTGAAGATAAATATCAATTTAAACTTTAAATCACTCGTTGAATAAATAGCTCTCTACAAATCAGTGGCGCAACTAGGATTTTTTCAAGGGAGGTGTCCGCCAGTAGCGTATACAGTTTCCCCTAATTATTTTTTGTAAAGTTAATGAGTAGAAAATTTCAGACAACTACTAATTAATATTTACTTATTATATTATTTTATTCAAACGATTTGAATCAAACTACCACATAATTGTTTCCGAATGCACTACTGACGTCCAACGTTTTATGAACTGAACAATTTATATCACGTATGTTTAGATAAAAGTTACATATAATTTTAGTAATTGTCAAAAAGTTAATAATTAATAACAAAATAAATAAGAAAATTAATAATTATTATACATGTAACAATATTCTAAATTTTAAATTACAAAATCTAATCGTCTTTTTTTATTTGCT
>VUJU01000625.1:0-91853 GCA_009835225.1 Aphis craccivora | reverse complement strand
TAAATAAATAATCGAAAATTCTGCGATGAAAGTTGTGAACGACAAACATACCTTAGCAGAAATAATATTTATGTAATTTATTACAATACAATAATGTGTTATTATAATTTCAATAAACATGCTGATTTATAATAGTTCTTAAAAAAAAAAAAGGTGCAATTTTAGATCGGCGTAGCTCCAAATTTTTGAAACCCGTATAGGTATACGTTTTATTTATAAGTATTAGGATAAGTATATAGTTTCGTCTTAAACATTATACATATGACTATACTAATTTACTTAATGCATATATCATATAAATAGGTATGTGTACTTACCCTGAAAGCCATAATGATTGCTGAGTGAAGTGGTTTGAGACGTGGAATTATAAATAGTAAAATATACGAACAACGTTCCGTGAGATGATGGCTCTGGAGTCTGGGTGGGTGTGATGCTGGATCCGTGGACGGGTGATCTTTTTATACTCGCTGAAATCGCTATGAACCTTCCGAGACCACTCCCTGACGTTATCGTACGCGCGCCTATGGGGGGAAAAATCGTAGCTAGGCCCCCCGGGGGCCTACAACGACGACGATGCCTCCGTAAAATTATAATAGTAATAATAATAACAAAAATATTATTATTATTATTGTTATATGACGGAAAACGGGCGGTGGTCCTTATAATATGTATTGCATTATATTTCACGACCTTTCACACCAAGGCGGCGCGCAGACGACCGTGGCCTCCTCTCTGGGCGTGATGTACAGCGTATTATAGAAGTACCTATATGATATTTTGTTCTATAATACAATTAGCTGCAGTACGCACACTCATCCCCCCGATAGGTTTTCTTTCCTTCTAGGTTGTCATGTCGTATTGTTGTTCTAGCATCTTAACTCGGATTTTTCCGGCGTGCGCCTTTGAGAATTATTATATTACTATTTACATTATCTCGCAATAAAATATCGTTCATGTACACAGGACGTCCTAATCGATGAAACGCCGCTCGTAAACGCTACCGCGTTTTCCGGTGTGTCTTTTGACACATGTCAAATCTAATATGATGGTCTGGTATAATAATATATAATAGTATAAGTAATACATATGTTCATAACGTAAATAACATATAATAATAATACAACATTATATGCATAATCATAATACTAACATTATTACATAAAGGTTTTTGCCAATACGCATTGTGCAGTAGAAAAAATTGAACGCCGTCACATTAGCTTACAATAAGTATATTAATACACGATCGAGACGGAAGTACTTATCTTGTTTGATGGAAATATACATGAATGGTCAAATTTGAATAACTTAAACTGTTTTATTTCAAATTTTTTTTATCATTAGAGCTATAATATATTATTTCTACTTAACATTATCTTATAATAATCATTTCGTCGTAAACGTACGTAATAATCATGATAAATCAGTAAAACAATAATTATTGCTATCTGATAAAATTGAAACACGTGCTCAACACGTTGTTTTTCGATAACACGGATTATAAAACGAATACAGAATAAGTTTTTTAAAATAGTTATTTAAAGTTATTATTTTAGTAAAATATTTTCCATTACACGTTCCAAAGTTATATCATTTAACAAAATATAAACTTCAGCTCCTTATGAATTTTATTAGAAGCCATAATGTAATAGGAACTAAACGTTGATATATTATTATATTAATAATAATGATCATATAGTATTGTATTCATTGTCACATGCGACCGTTTTCGTAATTTAGGATTAAATACAAATTCAATAGAGTTAATATAACGTTGTACCCATATGTGTTGTCTTCGTTTTACTAATTTACAATGTAACAAATTTGAGTTCAGCAGAATCTATGTTATGCAGTTTTGCTGTTTGCTATTTAATACTAAAGTCAATTAACTTATTATCAAACTTAAATGTAATAATATTATCTAGGTCATATCATAGGCTTTTATTATTTAAGTGAGTTATAGTTACGCGTAAAATATTAAAACTTTAAGATGCTCCTAACTCACTTTATAATTGAAATATCAATAAAAATCTATGAGACACCTTATAGATGATATTATTATCTTTACGTTTGGTGATAGAAAATTTGATTCTAATATAAAAGCTAACTGCAAAAAATGAATTCTACTGATTATAAATTTGCTATATTGTAAATTAGTAAAACGGAGACAACACACCATGCGAGTACGACGTCTTCTTAAGTCCCTTATTAACATTTATTTACTCGTACAACATCAATGATGTCTACATTTTTATTTGGTTTTTTTTTTTAATTTTTCTTCTTTGTTTTATTTTTTATTTTAACCCTTTTTTTTTGGAGTTTAGTGTAGAGTCTATGTATTATTTTTAAGCTGTATTATTATATATTATATAAGTACTATAGTCTTAAAATTGATAACTAATTATACATAACCTATATAGGCTATAAGCTATTAAGCTATTGTCTATTTCATTTATAATTTATACACTTTTATTATTATTTTTTAAATTTATAATGTAGGTATTACATAATCTGTTTTACGTTTAGAAGTGTTTGTAAGTTTAGTATGAAGGGGTACACGATTGGTGACTTTCGGATAAGTTATCATCAGTTATCATATAGTTTGTTTTTCAGAACATATAAGTCAAGTTTATAATATATTTTATGTGTTTAAAATCTAAATATTTTCGTTTTTCACGCATCATACAAGATGTGACATTTGCATAAACACACGAGATTTATTAAATATTAAATCAACAAAATAAATTATCTATTATATTTTCTGTTTGTTCAATGTTATACTAGAAAATACGATATTTATTTATATACTTATTTGTTGAATTTATTTGTTATTTTATTATTTTTGTAAATATTATCTAACCAAACTACAGATTCTTTCCGCTTATTCACAATCAAATATTAAAACTTTAAATAGTTGATTCCAAAAATTGTTTAAATCGTCACTATTTTGAACCATGCAAAATAAATGTATTTTCAGTAATATTTTAATAATTTTTTACTTTGTTTTTATTTTTAAATATTATATATTATTAAATGATTATACGTATCATCTTTTGTATACTAGTGCGTTAAAGTCTCTTACACTCATAATTGTATATTACTATGTCCGAATTTTCGGAAAGTTTCATCGTTAGCTTGTTAGTAATAATATACATATTTGAAATACCTAAATATTTTTATCGGGACTCTGTGTTTACACACGAATAACTGAGAGATATACATAGGATTTTAGTTTAAATTATATAGACATATAGTATTATAATAGTTATGTTAATGTACATAGGTACCTACGTATAGTTTTATATTTTACCATAATACCATTTTTTTCATTAACCTACATGTTTTTTTTTTTCACTTAAATTATTTATATTTACTTAAGGTCAATTGAATCATTATATTTATCAATTAATTACATTAAAAATGTAAAGTATAAACACAATTTTAACGAATAACAAAACCGCTATACTTCATCATAGTGTATAATATATAAATAATATTTTTTCTGAACAATCCGATTTTCATGTTTCGTTAATCTCTCATGAAATCTTACAATAACAATTTCGAGCTATTTATCTACGATGTTAATATTAAATAAACGTGTTATAGAATTTAATTAGTTATGAAATATTGATATTTTTTTTAATTTTAGTTAATTTTAGGTAGGTAACAAATGATATTAAGTCCAGAGATTTCGACTGCAGTTAGGCAGTTATACATGTATCGATAATAATTGCTGTTTAATAGTAGGCAACGTTTATTATACCACATGGAAATTTATAATATTTTGAAAGCATTTTTATTAGCTGTATACATAAGTACGTAGAATTATTTTCCAACAAGAAACTAAATTAACATTGACGTACCTATATAACAACAATACCATCATGTAGTACATTGATCGTCTACTCTTATAACGTCGAGGACATGATAATATCGTATATATTATGGACACCGTTGTTATTCTTGGACAGAGCAAAAAATACATAAAAAATGTTGAACGACGTTTCTCGATATTATATACACGAGACATTAAGAAAATACGCACCATCAACAGTTATTATTATTATGTCGAGTATGTAGTCCGGAGGAATTAATCTCATGAATATATTGCGACACGTGCATTTAAATCCATAATATGGTATAATATATATAACAATAAATAATATGTGGAGTGACCTTTTCCGTTGTCCGAATCGCATATATAATAATATATAGGTACGTGAACGTACAATACAAAAATTAATAATAATAATAAATAATAATTATAGATATTTTCAATCCCCGTGAACAATATGAGGTATAACAACGCGAATATTATACTAATATTATTGTTATTATTATTGTATAAATCTCGGGGACGTGTTACTATATTATAGATTTTCATGCGTGATCGCCGCAGTAGCTCCAGACGAGATGTTTTACGCTGACTATAATATTTATTGTACAGGGTGATAACCATACATGCACACCCACATTTTTTGCTATTATAGGCTGATTCTATTCAAATTCTGGATTTGGAATTTTTAACAAGTACCTACTTAAAGATTATACTTTCAAATTCTCGATATTTGTCATTATACTTAAGATTAAGTGTCCTGTAATTATAAAATTTTTTGTTTATCAAATGAAAATTCCTTTTTTAATATAGAGTTTTTTAAATATTGTGGTAAATTATTAAAAAAAATAATGAGTAGTTTTTCAGTTATGTTATGGATAATCGTACTTAATTTTTCCATGTATGATTATAAAATAAATGTAATAGTTGGACCATTTTTATAAATAATATATGATGATAGATAAATATCAATTATTAACATTTTCAAATCACTATAGCGTCATAGCTCCTATATCAGCTAAATTTATTATCAACAGCCGATTATCCTTAGTATACAAAATTAAATAACTCAAAAACTACTAATTTTAATTTTAATTTTTACGTCAAAATTATCTGCTAAACAATTTACTGTTTAAAAGGAGGGTTCTCGTTTGAAAAATTGAAGTGTATTTCCACAGAAAACTTTTTGAGTAGAACAAAACATCTCGAAAATGTTAAAATATAGTTTGTAAGTAAAAATTTAGTAAAAATTTCAAAATCATATTTTGAACAATTTCATTATTGAAGAATAAAAAGGGGGTAACCATGCTTGGTGAATCACCCTGTATATATTTATTTATTGATGCCGTCGTTATATGCGGGCGGTGCGTTTAACGCGTCGACGTTTCACGATTGGCCCTGAACCGGACACAAACTCGTCGTCGTTTTGAAATACGATCTACTGCTGCACGCATTTCCGTGCAGACAGAAGATCGGTAGACTCACAATTATCGGAATATGAATAAGATTATTGCAAAAAAAAAAAAACTATCCCTTTCAACGTCGATCATTTATACCCTTTTTATACTATTATTTTTGCGTATATAGACGGGAATCGCGCGTATGCCTATTTATAGATAGTCGACGAAGAAACGCACAACTATATAAGTAATAACTTGTATATATTGCGTTTATCATCTATCTGCTGTAACTATTTTGAGTTTATAGTATCTATGATTTATAGGTTTCGTTCTATAATCAATAAAATGGTCTTAACAATGACAATTAGTACATGAGTGATGAGAGGGAGTATGTTCAAATTCTTTCTTTCCCTCTTTTTCACTAGTTATATATAAATGAAAATACTTTTATTAAATATTCATATTTTATAATATAAATATATATGTATGTGTTACCGTTAATAATTCCATTATTTCCATTAGGTAATACCTTAAAAAGTAGTACTTAATAATTATTAATAAAGTAGTATACGATATCGTAAATAACTATAGGCTTTATAGATAATATACAAAGATTGTCAAAATTAAATGTTCTATTAATATGGTTACGAGTATGCCAACAATTTACCTTAACATCTTCTACTAATAGATAATGTTAATAATTGCATTTAACAAAATATTTAAATTGGTCTAGTGTTAGTCGATTGAAATCAAAAACGACATTATACACTGTGCAGAAAAATCGGTCGGGTATATACTATGCTATATGTAGGTACCTATTATAGTACTATACGTTTAAGTTATGCAATATGATATTACGCGTGTGCGTGTAGTGTGTTTACATATTATAATTTATAACAAATAAGTTCGTTATTCGCTTATGGAAATACAACATTCTTATAATATACGCCGCTGTTTTTTAAAGAAAAAAATGTTCACATAGGCATAATTTTCAAAAGTATATTCAAAATCTACTACAATGTGTTTGTAACGTATTAGTTAATTATAGTCATAGATGAAAATCACTTTAAAATTGTTTGAAAAATATGCAGAATGTATAATATTATGACAAGCAGTTTTAAGGGATTAGCAAACATTAGGAGATGGATACAATTTGGAAACTTGAAGGGAAAAGGGAAAAGTAAACTCACAATACATTGTAATTCTAATAATTTTTTGGTTGTGGACGATAAAGTCTTTAAATATTTATATGATTAGGTATCCTGATTGAACGTGGAAAACATAAATCGTCTTTATGAAATTTTGGCTTAGTTCGACCCCGAAATATATGCAAATGTCAGTATCGCTCATTTTGCAGAACCACAGGATGCCCTTCCATGAGTTTGCGAATGTTCATAAACAAAATTATGTACACTTACTACTGTATGATATATTTTGTACACGAATTAAATTACACGCGTAGGAGTGCGGTTGTAGAGATACCAAATGAATAATAATATATTAGGCTCAGTGCACACACGCGACGGCTGTATATTATTTACGTATGATGCATACAGCGGTCGAGGGCGTTTATCACAAGACAATTGTCCGATTTAAGTCTAATTAAATTCAATCAAACTTATGGAATTTATTTAATAGTTACCTACGCCCAGTTGAGTATATACCCAGTACTCACACCGCCGGATTGGCTTATAATATAGGTTAGGTATTAAATAGGATGGTACATATACAATTTGTGTAGTAACGAATATAGCCTAACGAATAGCTATGGTAGGTTTGTGTCTATAAAATTTTAACCAATGTATGATCGAAGCGTTATCAATCGATATTCATTAAAAATATATATATTTAAATGTGCCAAATAAAATGTTTGCATTTATGATGACTATTTAGTCTCTTTCAAAATTGTTATCTGCTTTACTCATGTATAAATCGAATTTAATTGAATTTTTGATAATAAGTAATATTTTTTAAAACAATTATTAGAGTTTATTAATACGTGAAAAAATAAAGTCTATATCTGCATTTAGTATTTTATTTTAATCGGATAAATAGTCTGAAGAGCTGTTACTAATATTTATACAAGGCAGTATTGTAATGCGTTTCACGTTTTGCAAAGAAATGTGTATTTTCTATTACATACAATTCGCGTTTAACGCGCTCGCGTTATTGAAGAATTATTTTGCTGATTGAGACCGTCTTTTTCAAATAAGGTGTTAGTATTGACCAGAATATTATTCATGCCAAGTTTGGTAAACTTATGAGGTAACACGGTCAATGGTGGTAACACTTTAGAGGTATTCGTGTCGATATCATGTTGTTGTTATTTTGTTTGTTATTATACTGTATTATATTATATTAATATAATCCTACGAATTAAATTCTTGTTTTTATCATCGCATTATATTTAATATTTATGTACACACGGTAATTCATTAACCAACTTTCATTGTAGTGAATTTTTTTTTTATGATTATTATTTATATTTTAGTAGTTATTTAAAATTGAATAAATATAAAGCGTATAATTTATTAGGTTTATAATTCCATTGAACTTGTACCTCGCGTGGTCTAATCATTGTTTATTCTCACAAAGCGTGTATGTTCTTTAAGCTCTTAAATTAGTTTTTACAATTATTCGTATACATAATATTGTATGAATTATAGTATCAGGGACACCCGAGAGACCACAAAATATTTTTTAATATTTATTTAGTTTTTAGTCCCATAGTATTTCGTAATAATAATATATGTTTTGATATTGCGTTCCATAGTATTTATAGCCTGGATTATAATATTATACTTTTCACACCTTCGCTATTACAATAAGCAAGCGTGTAGGATTGTTTCATATCATATTTTTGTTACATGTGAATAAATCTGTTCATATCATCTACTGAGCGTGTTCTAGCATTTACGCAATTTAAACCTTAATCAATATAATATTATCTTTTATTTTCATTTCAGGTAAGTCATTGAGAATATTGCATTATGAATACACGGCACCACGTATACATGACCACGGCCCTCCGTGTTCGAGACAGGTTCGGTTGTGCAACATACGTTGTTTTTTTTTTTTGGCATATGACTTTTGAGGTTTCTTGCCGAAAAGTCTTTGATCTCTTAGACGGTGGCTACGCCCCCAAAAGGCAATCAAAATCAGGTAAAACATAGTTATTTTATAATAAATAAGGCTTATGTTAATACATAAATGACACTATATAGCTGCATAAAAGTGTATGTATGTACATATCAGCTATATAGCAGTACCTACATATATTAGTATATAGTATTATGCGTACGATATTTGAATAAACATTGAGTTTCGGCTTAGTAATACATACAATGATATGTTAAGGCCTATAATATGGCCGAAGAAAAAATAAACATACCTACTCGTTGGACCGCAGAAGCACACTGTGCAATTACTATTTAGTACACTGAAATGTTCCCTCTCTCTCAAATGTACTCATAACACGTATAATCATTATTATATCGCGTTGATTGCATTTTTATAAATCCCACGTATTCACGTAATCACTCGGTTATAGTTGACTAATTAAGATACTTATGCTGACCCTATAAATGGAATTAGGGAGAAACCTGCACTGTGGCAGGATAACGAGTTGGTCCAGTTTAGCGATGCCGCCGTCGTATACACACCGCGTACCACACCCTGCAAAAACATATTGCTTCATGTCCCTGGATATCGGTATCGAACTTATGCTAACAAAATATGTAATTGTTTTTTATAATACTATCATCTTATTTTATTGGTATAAGCATTATATTTTTCAGTATAATGTATAGGGACATTTGTTGTTTAAATTGTATTGCGTGGAGATATTACAAATCTATATTTAGGTACCTACCATTGTTTATAATAATATAACGAAATATTTGCTTTAAGGCCTATATTAAAGAGCTTGTGAGAGTGGACATGTACCAATAGTTAATATATTATATTATTATTTGCTATTAGCAAATCCTTGTAGTTGTTATCATAATGAAAAGTATTTCATTGAATCATGATAAGCACTTTGGTAGTACTGAATCACCAATACAGCATAATCGACTACAATAGCAGTACTTAATATGCTCTGTTTATTAAATTGCAGCATTTGAATTATGCAGCTTATTATAACATTGCATAATAATAATTAATCTGCTATAGTATACCTTTACTATGGATTAATACAAGTACATAATATCATCGTATTTATATTCTATCGTATTATAGACGAATAAAGCGTAACCATTAAATGTAGTGGTTTAAAATTGTGTCATTTATATGCGCAAAATTGTGATCACTTTCCCTTATTTTAAAATATGTTTTTACTTTTTTTATAATGATATGTTATTTGTGGTTATCATTTAATCCGACAGCTATTTCAATGGATAAATTGTATCAGTCTATATGAAAAAAAAAGTTTATTGTAAAGAAAACAAAAGATTTAAATGCAATTTTACTAATAAGTAGCAGCGATGTAATGAATTTGATATACGAGTATTACAGTTAGACCCAGATAACCGTTATTGTTTTTTTTTATCCTAACATGATAACTATTTAACGTGTATAAATTTTATTTTTTTATGATGTCCATATTTTATTGGAGTGACAAAAGTAAAAATAATTGGCTTGGTCGTTTGTTAGTGATTACGCTTTACACAAATACGCGTTAGTACCTAAATTAAAATTTATTAAGTTTCAACAACAAAATATCATCTATACATTACCTATACAATTTTAAAATATTTTTGGTTCTATATATTATATGGAATGTCTGAATTATGCGTATATCTTAACAATATAAGTGAAATAGAATACCTAACAAATATTATTTATTCAACCTACTATGCAAAAAGCACAATAATTATTTTTATTATTACAATTTTGATAATTGTACCGACAACTTCTTTTTACAATTAATTAAAAATTTCTCACAGAGTGTGTCACTTTTACTTGGTGTATGATAAATAATTAAAGCAAAGTTAATCTGTAACAATATTTTAGATTCCGATCCGAGCTATAAATGTATTGGTTTTATAATTGTATGATTTATTTATTTTGTCATTGTGTCTATTTACACGTTTTTATAGTTAAAATAATATTTTAATCTTCTACTTTAAGGATTTTTTGGTAGAAAATAGGATCTAGTCGGTACTTTTAGGAAAAATTCCCAGTTCTTTATAAATTAAAATCGGGAACAGAAGTAAAATATAGTATAGAATTTTATACTGAGAATAATTTATAGCTTAAATCTGTTTATTTCAATACTTAGTGTTGAACTTAAATTTAGGTTTTTGTAAAATTAAACTTTAAAAAATCAATGAATATCATATAAAATATGTTTGTTTTTAAAGTAAAATGAGTTTATAAAAGCTTATGAAAACTTATCAATAAAATTAAACATTTTAAATTAAAAACAATTCGGTTTCCATCAAAGTTATTTTAATTGAAAACTTTTCATACATGTAGATGAATCATAGATGTAATGTAATCTATATTATATATACAATATACATTATACTTATATAACATCAAATTAAAATTATAAATTATTATAGGAAATTTAAATTTTAAAAATCATTATACTTACTTATTTTATTTCTCTATGGAAAGTAACGACTTTCCTATAATTTCAAACCTATAATTAACTACTAATACCTTATTATCAATGTATATTATTACATAAAATAAATATTGTTCCTACACAAATAAAATATATGCATTCGAAAACATAAAAAAAAATTAGCGCGTGTATCGTAGTAAAATATTACTTATTATTAATTACACATTATTTGACTTAATTTTGATCGTGCACGAAAATAAAGTCGGATGACTCGGATGCACACTACAGCACAATACACATATTCACATTATCGTTATCAACCTGTAGCACCAGCAACAAGTGTATACCTGTTCATCCAATATAAAGAGTAAATAAAAAATAAAAATAAGATCATAGAAAAAAACAACACCATTAATACTATAGTGGTTATAGCCATTTCGGTCTATTTAAACTCATATTATGGACTGGGGCGTTCATATCTGTCGTAAACTGGAAACTGGAAATACTCACTTGTTTACTAGAATCGCGTAAAACTGTCGCAAACATCATCACCCATTATTGGGGGCATATTGTGCGCGCCTGTAATATTTCTGTATAAAAGCGTCGCGTGACAGCGGTCTATCATATTCACTCGTCAACCGTCGTCGCAAATCATTAGTGTTCAGACCTAGTTATCTATTTGTGCAGTTTATATTGCAATTAGTCATCGTTTTTACGCAGAGTCCAGTGCAACCAAAGAAATCAACAATGTTCTCCAAAGTAAGTACATTTTATACATTATTTATTGTTATACTATTATTTTTTAAATATATATACACTGACTATTAATATTTTTTGTGTCTTAATGCAATATATAAAAACACTCAAGATTAATAACAATATCAACATAAGAATAATTATATTTATAAACATAAAGTAGATTGGATTTGTTAAAACTTTTTGATTCAATACTGTATGTTCCGTCTGGAACGTGAATACATGACGTAACTACGTCTAAGAGTAACTTCGTAAATGTGTAATTTGTATTGCTTTAATTGCAGTTAAGGAACAATACTAAGTTATTATATAGTTGCTTAATCTTAACCAAGATCCGAGACTGCTTTCCGTCATCGGTTTGCGTTATTCTGTGTATACGTTATTTTATAAACACAAAATTATTCATGAAAATATTGAAAACATACTCAATCTATAGATTTAATTTTTTAAATCTTTCCTCATACCGTTGGTGGTTACAAAAACGTATTAAATTTTCAAAACATGCAGTGCAACAAATATTAATAAAATAATACACTTAAAAACTCGAGGTGCTCTTTAAAGAGAATTAACTCTTATCTGTATTGTATCATTAATGACGAAATTAAAAAACAGTACAATAACGTGTTCATGTTTGCACAACAGGTAGCAGTTTGCTTTGCTTGCATCGCCGTATTCGCGGTCCGTGCTCAGTACTACCCGTCCGCCGCCGTGGTTCCCGCCGCCCCAGTCGCTTACCCCGCTTACCCAGCGGCCGTCTACCACCCGGTCAACCCGAACCCGTCGTACGCTTACAAGTACGGCGTGTCCGACCCGGCCACCGGCGATTACAAGACAGCCGAGGAGAGCCTGTCCAACGGCGTAGTCCAGGGACAGTACAGCCTGGCCGAACCCGACGGCACCATCAGGACCGTGTCGTACACTGCCGATGACGTAAACGGTTTCGTGGCCCAGGTCACTAAGGGCGCTAAAGTCGTCGCCCCCGCTGCCCCGGTGTACGCGGCCCCGGCCAAGGTCTACACCGCCCCGGCCCCTGTGTACACCGCCCCAGCTCCGGTGTACTCCGCCCCGGCACCTGCAGTGTACGCACCAGCGCCCGCCCCTGTGTACGCACCCGCCGTCCACGCCCCGGTGTACGCTCCTGCCGTTTCGTACCCATTCCCGTACAAACGTCAAGCGTAAATGAACGACGAACAATTTTTGAAAAATGTATCATCGTAATTTTCACTTTGCGTCAATCGCATTATTATTATTGATTATTATCATCATCATCATCATCGCCATCATCATTGCTGTCATCATAGTTTGCTGCAATGCTGTTGCTAGGACGACCTACTCGCGACGTTACTTCATCTTCGTACATCGTCTTTTCTGTATTCGTTTTATCTTTTTCTGTTTGTATAATATTTAGTTTCCTACTTTGTAATATTATTGTTTATGATGTTTTGTTATAACCACTTTAAAAAAAATACAACAATAATTATTATGAATAATATACCTTATGTTATATATTTTTTTCATCGTACAAAAGTGACGTATTTATCTATTTGTTCTCCTGTGTTTCCAATGCTGTGTGATTTTTAATTGCACGCGTTCGTCAAATCCGCTTAAGAACGATATGTTTTGAAAAATCGATTCTAAGTGTTTGCCATCGACAGTAAAATCTAACAAAATACATGTCTTTTGTAAAAGCGCGTGAACTGAGTTTTGTTACTATTACCTATGACTGGCTACTACTATGTATTCGTTAACAACATATTTATTTTGACTTAACCTATGACTAAATAACGTGGGCCGTAATTCAAGCTAATATTTTATCACATATCAATCTGTGTCGTAACTATTATATAACATTCGTATTATGTTATATCATTATCAATATACCTATATTGTGATGCAATAAAAATATATAGTTAATAAATGAATAATTAAAGTAAATTCCCTCGGCAATCCTAAGCTGTTTGTATTATTTAAAAATAAATACAATTATATTTTAACCAAAGTAATTTGTCATGAAAATAGGACTTTTATTATATTTTATTTTTTTTATGAACACTCATTATTTCATAAACAGTAAAATTATCGTTTATGAAAATATATCTTTTGTATGACTTTTTTGAAACATTTGTTTTCTTTTTATAACTTGCAATAATTATGTAAAACAAATATTTTTGAGAACGTTAATATGGTTTATGAAAAAAAAATAATCCATTGTATAATGTCAATCAGTTTGTGTATTCGCCTTTCTAAATTTGTTTCTTAATTAACAAAATAAGTTATTCCTAACAACAAACCAGATTAAACCATATTGATATTATTTTTGTATATATATACCCCTCTAACCAATAAATAATACATCGTGAACTAGGCTAATAACGCCGTTTGATTAAAGCATATACTATACTTATGTCTTATACACATAACTACGGAATATACGGTCTACAAGTAATACGCAGTCGTTAAAATCACGTTTCCGGTCATGTGACTAAATAGTAAATAACGCAAATACGTAATAACATCCTCTTCTTTATTTATTTTTTTAAATGACGAATATTACCGCTAAAGCATTTTTTCACGTGAACAACTTTCATCACACATAAATAACTCTATACAAGGTGATCAAATTATAGAAATGATCCATTCAATGTGGTATACTTTTT
Organism: Aphis craccivora; assembly: GCA_009835225.1. NCBI lineage: Eukaryota > Metazoa > Arthropoda > Insecta > Hemiptera > Aphididae > Aphis > Aphis craccivora. The sequence continues at coordinate 77,636 of VUJU01000625.1, read as the reverse complement.
TCCAAAATTGATTCAAATATTTTATTTTTAAATATTGTGAATTGCTGTTTATTATATTTTTTATTTACTTGATTTCATACTTAAAAACACGATATATTCATCTTGAAATTGGATAAGAAAAATTCAAAATTCGAATGGTGAGTTATGGAAATGATGTACGAAATTGTGGTGTTTTCCGATAATTCTTAGTTACATACTCATAACAGTTATACATTTAAAATTATATTAAATTATTGATTTGACGTTTGTTTATAAATATATTCATATCTATGTATGTTATGTAAGTACATTTACACTTTAGATCCTTACTCTGCTTAATTATAAGAAATTTAATTTAATTTTTAAAAATCACAAAAATTGAGATTTGGGTCACATTGTATATTCGTATTTAATACAGAATAGTGACATTATTAATGACCTAACCTGATCATATAATGGTCACAAATATTTAGTAAGCCTGTGTTGACCTTTATGGTATAAACTATAGAACTTGTTCGGTGCGCAGTTATCATTTCTATGTAATGTAGGTACTGCATTTTTTCACAAAATAGCAAATATTCTCGTAATGTATAAATAAGAACAATATTTTATATTATAATAATGTATTATAGGGCGACCTTGCATGTCGTATTATATTTGTATACGTGCAGACTTTAGTGTATTTTTTTTTAAATTATGTCTCGTAAGCTTATTACCTTCTTAATTGTTAGTGATTCAATATCATAATAAATATTCGTAAGTCGAGTTTATTCTATAACCAAACATAAATCGAAGTCTATCGTTTTACGGACAGTCGTTTTAGTCTTTGCTATTAAACATCTATACACAAATATGAGATGCCTAAATAGTATATGTATATGCGTATCAAAACTTTTTATCTATTATATCAATTGTCATATTATTTTGACCGTGATAAATTGGCCATAATAAAAAGACCCGTGTTGTTCATAATAACTCGTAATCGTGTATATTATTATGACTGTTCCAAAATTAAAACATTGTCCGTATATACCTTTACCATAAGGTTGGCTATTGTTTGCCGTTTTAGGATGCGCAGTGGGGATATCATTTTGTGTTTAGACACTTTGCTATAGTATAATAGTTAAGTGCGCACATAATGTAGAGAATTTTATTTTAAACGTCGATTCATCGTACACTTTCATGTTTGACGACACAACGAACATTTGTACCTCAGCAAATTCGATTATTGACCACCCACTCTACCTTAAATTGATGGATTGGTTCTTCAGATATTATTGTCTGCGCTACTAATTTGTTTTATTATTATTATTATTATTTAACAATCGATGTATGAAATCGTTTTTATTCGATTTCAGATAGAACGTTTGAGATGGTTGCAATCGACTCGTAATACTCATATTAGTTAATACTTGTACTCGTACAAGGTTAAAATCAAAAGTAAATTTATGTGCTTTGATGAATAGTGTATTTTATATGTCCCCAACAAATATAATGCCATCGACCCTCTTGCGCACTTCAGTTTTTACTAACAATTTCAGTATAATACCTTCATTTATTATTTTTTTATTATTCTTTCAATACGTACCTAATTTATTATTAAACTTCGACAAACTTACACTGTCATGTGTTGTGTAACTCTTTATTTCAGAATTTTCGATTTTTGTGATAATTTAACGAATATTATTGTTACTAAAAAATTTTAATTGGATAAAGATTTTTTTTTTTTAAAAAAAGCACCAGATAATAAATTTTATAATGTACAAAATTTTAAGTATATACAAAATATACAATTTATTGAAAACTGTTTGTCCACGTATGATTATTCCGGTTTAGCTAGCTAGGGTGTGTCGGACCGTCGTCTACTTTAAAAATATACATTATTATATATCCATGCCATAATATAATACTGCTTCGTTTGCCACACATTGTGTTCGCTAAACACGATCGAGGTGTAACGTAAGGATGAAAATGACAGAAACCTGTCGCACGTTTCCTTTGACTCAGCATCTTATGTATACCTTGTCTTTCACGACCTAAAGGTCAATAATACATACTCCGAAGCGTCTGGTCGGTGTTATAACAATAATATTATGTTATTGCAAAATCAGATCGTTCAAATCTATTGTACGTACGTTTCGATCTAGTTGACAAAATAAACATCATCCAAGGACCGCGACCGCGTTGTGCCACGCGCAGTTTCGTAATGATTTTGTATAAACGTCTGGCCACAATGGAGCGATGGCTAACGATAATAACAATAATAATGATAAATCATAAGTTCATAACTAATAATAGGTACATATTATATGTCTAGTGTCTCTCGTTGTTCCTTATGTGTCGCGGTAATCGACCTTTCGTTCGCATTAAGGACCGTGTGTGTGCAGTAGATATGCACTGCACTGCATGTTATTGCACTGCGATGCACTACACCTCACACGTGTATGGCACTCGGATAAAGTCATACAAGAATGTTACTGCAATACGTATTATATTATACTATTATACGTCTTATACAACTGCTATTCTTCTTTCTTTAATTTTATATTATGCTCGAAGTGAGGAACGTGTTAGTTTACATTACAATATGTTTTTATTTCGGATAATATGAGGAGTGATCAGTATGCTTACCTAACGCCTTGTTTCCCGTAGAAAAAAAATATTTATATTGTATTGGAAGGGAGTTATGATTTTCTCACGTTTCAATTTAACATGTTAGGAAAAATAATAATCTTAATTAACGCTTCAAATACGACCTGCCTATTTTCTATTAAATCAATGCTATTAATGCTTGAATTTCTCAGCAATTATTTATAATTAAAATATAAAAGTTATTTTAATATACTTTTGATTCTTAAGTATTTGCAAAATAAGTGATTAGTTTAGTTAAATGTTTTTTCTAATATTAAGCGATATGCATGACTTTCGTCTATCTGACAGTTAATTAGTAATAAGTCAATGTCTATAGTTCTGTTTTTCATTTTGAATAAATTAATATAGGTTTATAAAATTTATATTTTGAAAAAAAATATTATATTATCAGTCTCACCATAATGGTAAAAAAGCAAAGCAGTTTAATTATGCGTAATTTCGAATTTATTAAATACAGCTAATGATATTGTAGATAAATAACTTCTGAGCAATTTTAATATAATAAAACTACACCTATATACCCTAGGTAGATGTGAACTATAATTGAATACAAATTAAACAATAATATACCACTTAAAAACTAATAAATTAACACTTAACGGTTGTAAAAGTGTTTCAATAATATAATTTTACCATTCGTTTTATTCCTTCACTGAGTAAACAAAAAATAATTTATTATACAAATTAAGTGTTATGTCTCCAATATATAGTTTTGCGGAATAGAGATTTTAAAACCAAATTAAATCTTTTTACAACGTGAATAACTATTATGTCAAGAATTTTTTTTATGTTATTTTCATTTATTATTTGTCTAGAAACGAAAATCGTTTTGTCTGCGTTTGTTTTACAAATACCACAATCCCGCCTCTGCTAATAATAGAAAATTGTTAAGAATCCTAAGAAATAATTGAATTTTACAGCCGCGCGTCCTTGTGCGATGGCCGATGAGGTATAAGTCTGAGGCGTGGTGCATTATATATATATATATATATATGCGTATTATTATATTATACTCTTCGAAGAACCCGTGATGACCCAGTTTACTGTGCGTGATATGGTTCTTCTGAACATACTATAATATATACAACGCACTATGTATGTATGTACTATTATAGCAAGTATACAATACAGTGTGTTCCTTCCGGAGTTTTTCTTTTTTTCATTAATTGAAAATCCGGTGAACAAATCAACCAAGGTGATTTTTACGTGTAATTTATAATAGTTTACTATATAGTATAAAAAAAAACAACTTAATAATGCAGAAAACTGTCCGTGTCCAATTTTTAAAATTCAATTTCAATATTATAAGTCCAAGGTTTGGAAACGTGGTATAGAGTATAGATACATAATACAAACGACAATTTTGAATATTTTAGATTAAATAGCATCTACAGTGTAGAAATAGGAGTAATTAGTTAATATTTTATATTATTATAGTAAATTGATTTTTCTCGTATAGGTATCTAATATTATTTTTTAGTTTTATTTTAAACATTATTATGTGATATTTAATTAGGTATAGAATATTACAGGTATTCAACTTTTAACTTCTATACGTAATTAAAAATTATTAAATTATTAAAATAGGAAATTACCTATATCCAATTATAAACACAACTTATGTTGGAACACGTCCTTATTTAATTCCAATAAGTTATTATAGTACATTACTTTTCACTACATTACATTTCACTTTTTCAAAATATATGTAGGTATATAACCAAATGTATGGACGGTTAAAAGACGAATAATTATCATAACTAATAAAAAAATAATTTTACTGAGGACACTTATTATACGAGTATTTAACTTCATAATCTTTCTAATGAGTAAGTATATTTTTTTATTCTGTGTACTAAAATTGTAGAATGATCATGATCATTTATGAATTATAACATTTTACTGTATAATAATAATTGTGGCAGCTTCATTTTTAATTACAGTAATTCGTATTAGGGTTAGGTACCTAATTTTCTAGACGTAATAATATTGTTTTATTTAAATTTAATATAAAACTATTTTGTTTATTATTTGAATAAATCGTTTCATTTTATTGTGAATTATTATGAAGTATATATATATATATAAAATAAGATATAAATAAAACGTTTTATTTAAATATTATGACTTACAATTGTCGTCATTATTTATCGTTATAGATATTACAACATTCAAACAAATTAAATAAAGACAATTTATATTAGTAAAAATTGAATTGTGGGTGACAAGTAGTAACTACAGTTGATTAAAATATAACAGTATTATGTAGAATTAAATAGGTACTGTAGTGAAAACTTTATTTCAAATAAAGTGAGAGATACAATAGTTGGCCTTTTAAGTTTTAACCATTGAATTAGTTACAACGCAATACTATTTTTCGTTTTATAAAAAATTATTAGATACAGTAAAAGTGACAAAATATTTTAATTAATTGCTGTTCTGTAACAGAAAAATTATAAGAATTGACCTCTACTACCTTTTCACCCAGGTACAATACTAAATATACAGTTGTACTGATTATCTCATCTCTAAAGATGGTCCATGTTAGCTTGCAACGTATTGAATAATATAATATAGAAGTATGAATGAAAAGTCAATCCTTATACGGAAAACACAATACAATATCAATTAACATAATAATATTATCAGTTTTTATTATTATTCAATATTATCGTGTTATATAATCATTATAATTTATTGTTTCAAAAAGATCTCATAATAATATTCATAGTTTCAACACATAGCTTTTAGAATATATTGATATTATCCACACTATATAGTATATACTAACTGGGTTAGATCTTTGGTTAACTAATTAAAATTGTATTAATTATTATATTGTTAGGGGGACTGTTTAAAATAATTAGTTGTGTAAATTATTATTAATTATTTTTCACTTCCTAATTTTTTCCTAACCTAATGATAGATGTTTTAACGATCTTCTAAAATTGCTAAATGTGTGTGCATGATTATTTAAAAAATCATTTTTGAAAATATTTTAACGTTATTTAATTAGAAAATTCTATATGATTCTATAATTTAGCATATTTTTTGTAGAATAGTTTCAATTATATATTTATAAGTTATATGTTACTTACAACTAGTAGTTGAAGGTATATTTTTGTGTAAACGCTTTTGAGCATTTATTATTTTTATAGATCTTAAAATGATATAGTGATACATGTTTAGCACCAACTATAATTAAACGTATATTTTAAATAATTTTTACAGAAAAAAACTGATAATAGGTAGCTTATTCTATATTTAATCTACGCAGGATTACATATTATACTTATTACATGTAATATTTTCATTATTGTAAGTTTGTGAAAATATTTTATTTTTCCAATTAAGTAAGAGACCATTATTACTAGCAGGAATGCAATTCTTATTAAATCTAGTCTACTTTTCTAAATATATTTCCTGTTTTACCAGGTTGTTGTGCAGGCATTTTAATATTAATAACTAGTTTTTTTTTTTTTTTTAACAATAATAAAATAAAAGTTAGTTTAATTTTTATATAATGTTATGTAATATTACAAAATGTTTATTAATTTTAATCTGAGCATATTTTATATTAAAACCATGAACTAAGATGTATTACAAACTAATAGTATAGTATCTTAGATGAACTAATATTATATTTTGTTCAACCCATATTATGTGGGTGGTATTTACTATTTTCCTTTTATTACGTAATAATGTTGACAGGTTTTAAAAACTAAGTATGATAACTTTATTTTATAATAAAAATAAATAAACAAGTTCATAGGTAAAAAAGTTGGCAAGTATATGTCACTGTTCTTTTTTACTAAAAATTTCGCCTGTCGTCATCGAGAATAAGTAACTTTAATTTATGTATTAAATGTTTAGTAGTTTAGATAATTCTTTACACGCGTAAGCGATTCTCAACGGAGACGATCGATCAGTCTGTATTATTAAGTTAATTTTATCATTTTATCTAGTAGTTATATTCACTAATAAATTATTATACTATTATTGTAATTTATTTTACAATAAGTAAAAATCTTTAAATAGGCAAAGATTTAAATGAATTTAAATATTATGAAAATGTTATAATACGTATATTATAATATACGTAACGATTTTAAGTCTTCGCGAATGTATTTAAATTCCAACAAAATAACTAAAATTGTTATTCATCACTCCGCTTAAAATCTAAAATTTAAATTATTTTTAAAATACAAATTACCCAACTTATACGTTTGCTTAAATTTAAACAAATTACAATAATTTAACTATATTTACATAAACATTTGCTAATAATGAATTGAATTATTTTAGTGAGTATTATTATGATAAGTAAAACATTTGAGTAAATGTCACTAGTTGTATCAACTACAAGTTAATAGTTATGATTATAAATTTCGTAAATTCTATTTTATTCTTTACGAATGTTACCAAGAACAAACGAAAAATATATACCTAGTTATGTTTATTGTGTTGCCTATATATATTAATTGAAGGAATTTAGTGGTTTGCAGTAATTTTTCATTAATTTAATAACATTTAATTATTACTATTTAATAATTTTTAATTATTTAATAATTATTTATTTCAGTTTATTAACTTAAAAATAACATTAATTAATTTTTTAATTATTGGTTCATACTTTCCATTTCGATTTTAGTGAATATATTTTAATTTTCCATAAGTCATTACAATTTCTAACAAGCTGTTTGCTGTAAAGATTTAATATTCATTGTTTAATATTTAATTATTTGGTATCTGAACTATCCAAATTTAATTTAAATTCTTAACCTTTTTTATCCTGAATTAAGTTATACATTCTAATTGTTAAGGTAAATATAATCTGATATTCTTTGTTTATTTAATAACTGTTAATAATTTTTATGATGGTGGAATTTATTAATTATTTAACATAATTTGTGTAGTATTATATTGTGTTAATAAAACATATTGCATTATATCGTAGAATTAATAATTTATGTATTAATATTTCTTAGCAAACTTAGCACTATATACTCGTAATTTTTTATCTTAAGCAACGCATTGATCGTTGATTCTCAATTCATAATTATAAATATGCCAGTCTTTTTCCTAGTTTGTCTAAAACTAACTTAACATACATTAAAATGCCTGACTCTGATTTTTTAAGGATTTTTTAAGTTTAAATAATAATAAAAAAAACAACATTCCTTTTTGCCCGTTACAAAATGACCGCATTAAACACCGCCATCATTTCTGAAGGACACATTAGGAATCCATTCATTGGTATATAAAACTATAAAGATGGAATTGCTTATTGTATGGATCTAAAAAACATTATTGGTCATTAAGAAACTTAAATTAGTATGCTTTTCTTTTATTCTTATATTTTCTTAATACCAAAATTCTCTACGAATATTCATTAGTCATTACTATAAATTACTAAGTACCTATAAAGTATAAAAACTATTAACTAAATTATATCGTATATTATACTGAAAAAGTATTAACGAATTCACAAACATTTATTTTCTAACAATATTGTATTTTATTGAGATAAACATCCTCTTAAAAAATGTATCGTCGTTACTCATAACTCATAAGACATTTATTATACCTTTGTCCTTTAAGGTGTATTATTATTAAATGTTATATATAAAATTCATTCACAAATAGTTATAATTATAATACTTAACATATATTATTATTAACTTACTGTAAAAAAATTATTTTAATTATAATTATCAGTAACTAGAAAACTAAAATAATTTAATGATTTCCTGTTTATTTCATTATTTTATAAAATAGTAACAAAAAAATTATTTATTTATCAGTATTAGCAATATTGTCTGATATTTACTTGAAATATTTAATTCTTATGTACTGGGTGTTTTATTTTTTTTTAATTATACTAATTCGTAGATTTTTAGGTTTGTGTATAAGAAATGTATAAAATATTTGTTATTCCTATAAAACTGTCAAATATTGTCCATCAAACCTATCGCAACTTTCATTTACCATTATTGATTTTTATTTTAATATTTTCTATTGATTACCGATATGAATCGTTCTATCGTTGTTTATATGTTAGTTTTTTTTTTTTGCACTCAGTTAGTTGAAAATTGTACTATTATTCCATAGATATAATAATTATACTATCTACTATAATACTAAACCCTACATAATGTAATTGCTTTTATGATAAGTTTAATCGATTAAAACTTCCTGTTTACAACTTATATATGATAAATTTTGTTTTTTACAAATATACTAATTTCTTGGGAATTTTATTTTTGAAAATTATGTACTTTATGAATTATATATTTAATATTAATATTAAAATCGTATTTCGAATTGTATTCTAAATAATAATTATTAATACGACTTGATCAAATTGATTTTTACAGCAGATTCTTATGTATACATAGGTTATATAGCGTATCCTTTTTAATCAAAAGAAATTTGGTCATATTGGTTTGAGATATGAAATAATAAGACAATTTTGTGTGTACCTACTGTACATGCATAAAAATGCTGTTGTTAACTTTCTTATATGTATTAGTAATAATTGATAGTAACGTATAATCTTTATACATCTAATAAATATTAATATGAAATATATCAAATTATATAACGTATAATATATCAAATGTATATTTTTTTTCTATAATCGCTTTTTAATAAAAATGCAATATCGAGGAGATCCACTTTTTAAGATGTGCTCTGCAATATTTGTTTGCATAATATTACATTCATATATACGTTTTCTATTAACTAAAACCAAAATGATGGTTTTATATATTCCATTATGTATATAGGTACATACCTACAAATTCACGCTTAATATTACTCAACTTAATATAAGCAAATTACTTTTTAGATACATACATAAAAAATATTACCATTTAATATTTTATTTATTATAATTTTTAACATGACATGTAGCTCGATATGGGTATAATTGTACACGGTATGGTTTAGAAAAAATAAGTTATTAGTATTAAAAATTAAAATTAAAGTAAATTATAGTAGTAGTAGTTAACTTTCATTAATATGATTATTGATTATAATATTATATATACCTAATATATTTTAGGCGTAAAAATGAAAAAATTTAATTTAATTTAGAAAATATACATTATGTTTGTTCAATACGAATTTATGTATAAAAACAGTAAGATATGAATCAAAATAGAATAAAATGTGTAGTTATAAAAAATATAAATAATTACCAACTATTATGTTGTATTTAAAATTAAAATCAAATAAATGTATAAAAAAAAATATTGTTTTAGATAGAAAATCTACTAATTAATTTCTGATTCATAATCAATTTTAAACAAATTTTTCCCAAGTAATATAAACTTTCTAAAAAATATATACTTCATTTATGATATACCAATATTATTTCTAACTTATTTATTTGAAGAAATTCTTTTTAGTGTTTAAAGCTTCAATAGCATAAATAAAAAAACTATTTTACATACAGAATATTACTATGATAGTATTCATTCAATGAATTTAATTGTGGCAATATTCTTGTAAAATATTCGATTCAAATAATTTTCCTACAATAGCGATTATTTGAAAAAATAATTAAGACTAGAATGTTTTAAAAACGAAATGATATCGCTGCAGTCTAGACGGTATGTGATTTTAAACTCATTAACGTAAGAAAAAATTAATAGCTTATAGGTATCTGTTTCTACTTAAAGGGCCGTAATTCGATTTCAGTATTTAGTTTATTTTATACTTCTTGTTCCGGGCGTTCGGGCTGTCGGTTAACTGCATCAATCAAAATTTTAAAGTGATTTATCCATAAAAAAAAATCATCATGATGTGTTTTAAAGTAAGTACATATTATTATTATAGTTATGTATCTATATTAATTATATATTTTTATATTTACTATTTTTTATATAATATAATATAAATATAAAATTGTTATTTTTCATAAAAATATTCATTTTAGTTATCAAACGTTCAAAAATATTAATGTGGTTCTTTACTAAACTTTTATTCCCTTATTCTTCAGATGACAATTTATAGAGAATCATGTATTAAATTCTATGATAATAAAATGAAATGTATATTTTTAACTAAAAAAACAAAATGAATACCTTTGTATTTTTTAAATTTTTAAATTGCTAGACAAAAAAAACATTGCATTTAATTTTAAAAGTTTTTGAACGAGAAAAAAATATTTATTGTCAATAATTAAAAAAAAAAAAATCAATCATAATTTTAAATGCTTATAAGTAAAACCTAACCTAAAGTTTTGTAAAGAAAATAATAATATCAGTAATATTGGAAGGTTGGAAGTTTCTATAGTTAATTATCTTTGATTTACGACAAAATAACAAAAATTGTTTAAGAATAAATCGTTAAGTTAAGAAGTTTGAATAACCACTTTCGTAAAAATTTAAACTTCAAACTTAAAATTTTAAACTTTGAAATAAATATTTATTTTTAATGTCTTTTAATTTCTGAACGAACAACTTATGAAAAAATTTTTATTTTAAAATTTTAAGTTATCCGATTTAAAATAATGGCAAGCTAGTCGGCATAATTAAAAAAAAAATTCAAATTTCAATTGCCTTTTGAATAGAACAAAAAGAGCTAAAATATTTTTAAAATTTTATCATATTTAAAAAATTCTATTATAACAATAATAATTAAAATTGTCAAGTATCTAAATTCTAAAACATAATATCACTATCATAACAATGAAAATAAAACATAGATTTTGATGGTGACTGCAATGTTGTGTACATATTTTCGTTTTTTACTATTATTAACTTTTTACTATTAATTACTGTACCTATACTTTATATTATATACTTACTTGAAATTTTCTCCAAATATTTATATTATTAGCTTATTCTAGTCATGGTATCATTTTCAAAATATTTTGGCACTTTGTATGATAATTATAGACAGTTGAGGCGGTTGTACACTGTGAACACTATTTTAATATTTACGATACTAAAGTTTAAAATTAAGTTTTGTGAAATCTATCTTAATTATTTTTTTGTCTTTAAAAATTCATAAAATTATCAATTCATATACTTAGGCTATTGAAAACGTAATAAAAGATTTCTTTTAAACTATTCTTAGTGTTCTTACAGTACCTAATTTAAAAATATCAAAAATTCATATTCACAATTTTTTTATTGGCGTTTGAAGTTAACATTTTAATAAAATTAAAAATTTAAGCGAAAAATAACAATTTTTCGTGTTTTGTTGTATCTACGTATCGTTGAGCTAAATGAAAAGTTTGTTCAAAAGATTTATTTTATATTATTACAATCTTACAGAAATGTCATATTTTGTATATTATATATATGTATACCTATATATTTTTTTTAGGCCATCGTGTTGTTATCAGCTATTACGTGTTTGATCAGTGCCGAAAAGAGATCATTGAAAGAACGTATTTTCAATTGCAAACTCATCCCGCTTAAAAAACATCATTCTATTTTTGACAGTGTCATCCCGTCAATAGAGCACTCTCTCCCGATTGATTCTGCTGTTCCTATCGATTATACCGTTCCTACCGGAGTTCCTACCCTTGGAATAGAGCCGGTTCCTACGCCGTTACCTGATGTACTACAGCAAGAAGTTCAGTACCCACCACAGCAAGAAGTTCAGTATCCACTGCAACCGGAAGCGCAGTACCCTACACCGCAGCAAGAGGGACAGCCTCCTGTAACGCCACAACAAGAAGTGCTGAATCCGCCACAACAGGAAGTGCAGAATCCACCACAACCGGAAGTGCATAATCCGCCACAGCAACAAATATTGTACCCACCACAACACGAGGGCCAACGCCCTTCACAACATTTTGTAGCTCAGAATCCACCATCAAATGAAGGGTTGTATCCACCGCAACAAAATGGGCAGTATTATTCATTTCAAAACGAAGGACTGTATTATGCGCCGTCGAACTACCAAGGTTATACTAATGTCCCGTATAACTACCCCGTCTATGGGCAAAATGTACTGAGGTCCGTGAAGTCTTTTGACGGCCAAATGTATACAACCCACCAACAACCATACAGAATTAATATGCATATTCCACAGCCAATCCCATACTACAACAATCCACTTGCGTACGGCTTGTATGCTGCTCCGCAATATAACTATGTGCCACAACCGCCAAAAACACCTAAAGCCCTCGTAAAATCGACTTGATTATTTACTTACTTTACGACCGTTTTAATTTTTATCATAATAAACATTTTAGTTTTTAATATTATTACATACATAAATGGTGATCTTTAAAAGTTAAAAACGTGTTTCATTTTTTACAAGGACAATAAACTTATTCATTTATTCTACTTGCGGTATTTTATTTATAACAAAAAATACATATTTATTTATATCTTATATTATGTGTTTTATGTTTTTATTTAAAATATTGAATATTTGAAAGATTCAATGATTATTAATATTATTTATTTATTTTGCAACTTTACTAATAGGTTAAGTAAATATTTTTTAGTTTAGTTTGAAATATTCTATAATCTATAGAATATTATTGAATATTTATTTTTGTTTATAAATATGTATACTCACTGAATCAAAATCAAAATAATATTTCACGTAAATTATGTGAGGATAGATATTTATGATTCAAATACATTTAAATATTAAAACAAAAACGTATTATCTTGAGTAATAGGTATATTATAGTAAAAATCCAGAATTCGGATATTAAATTATTATTGTTTTCGTTATCAGCTTTTTTGTATTAAAAGTATAGATTATCGATCTACATAATATAGCCTGCAGTACGGTCAGTATGCCTATAACACCGATATGGATCGTTTCAAATTTAAGATTAAATAAGTGTTGTAATTTTAAACATCTGGTATGAAATATGCACCGATAACTTCAGTGGATGAAGAGTTCGTTTTCATGTAAAAAATATTCTGTCGGACTATAAAGTCAGTTTCACAACTACAAATCTAGGGAAATACATGGTAAATAATTATTTTTTTAATTTAAATTAATTTTTCAAAATTTTTTATTAATTTTTATAACTAGTTAATTTTAATTTTTGATCATGCTTCTTTTGTTTTTTTTTTTAAAAATAAATATACTTCATTTTTGCTTTTTTAAAACAATCGTGTGCTTTTTTTAGTTTTTTATTATGTTTTGAAATCCGAGCCCTAGTTATTAGAATACTACATTTAAAAAAGGATAAACTTAATGTTTAAACCCAGTAAAAGTAATTTTATTGTATAGAATAGAACAGACGTTCCCAACCTTTTTCATTTGCGAACCACATTCAAAATTTATGTTTATACTGTGGGCTGTATATACATCATGGTTATCATGGTCATTTTGATAAAATGTACATTTTTCTATATCAAATTTTAATAATTGAAATTAAAAATTGTACAATATTTTTTAATCCTTAAAAGATTATTAAATTAAGTAAAAATAAATAAATTTAAAATTATTTTTAAACTTATTTTTATTTTCACCTAAACGAATTTCTAACTATTATAAAATGGTCACGGGCCGGTTGGAATACTCTCGCAGGCCGGATTCGGCCAGCGGGCCGCGGGTTGGGCACGCCTGGAATAGAATATAAACGTTGTCTAGTATATCTCGTTATCATAGGAGTAAGTCATTGCAGTATTTCTGAGTGTAGACAATCTGTTGGCTTATATTTCTATGAATATGTATTTAATATATATATATTACTAATATTAATTTAATTAACTATTTTTGTCGAAAAAAAAGTTGCAACTATTGAACTATGTCTTATATGTTAAGTAATTATTATAAGAATACTATTTCGTTATTTATTTATTATAATTATTTTGTTACTAACTTTATAGAAGTCAATGACGTTGAACTTTAAAAAATGTGTGAATAATTACTTGGTTAGTTTAAAATAACTAAAATATTTTGAATAGTAAATAATAATAAACGTAACAAAGTAATATTTAAATTCCTTACAAATAATATTTATTACCTAATAGTAGTAACAAAATAATTAAAATAATCGATTTTGTTGAATTTTGATCTTGAAATATCTATAAAAAAAAAAATCTGCATTGTTTCAGATTATATTACATTTCTATAAGAAAAACTCAAAAAGTTTACCTTTATTTAAAAACTTATAAAAAGAAAATAATTTTAATACATATACATACACATATTTTTAAATTGATATTGAACAAAGAACATATAGCACTAAAAATCTTTTAAAAATTATATCGTGTTAAAATTTAAAAATAAATATTTGGTAGAAAATTAAAATTTAAGGTTAGGTATTTATTTTTGAACTACATTCAAACAAATAAAATTTACTAGTTAAAACGTGTATTCGTAAACATTTCCAATTTTAACTTATTTATTAATTTTTGTGTTTTTTCTGTTCATTTTGAAAAGTCAAGAGTTTTCAAGAGCTTCAAAAGTGGAAGTAATTACTATTATTAACTATAGGTACTTAAAATTAATAAGTATTATTTAAAAAAAAATTTCCCTTAATATCTTAATTAATTCATATTGTTCCGTTTATTTTAAGAGATGTGTAAATAATTTAAAGTAATTGAGTTTGAGGTTCCAAACCGTCATCCTGATAACTAGTACTTTATATTCCCTGATTAAAAATACAATTTTTTATTTTAATTTATAAATAAAAATAATTTTAAAAAGCCATCTATATTAGACACAGTTATTGACAGTACCATACTCAATTTGATGATGCATATAGTATAGCTATTCCTAAATCGTGCATAATAAGAGTATAAGATCCTACTCCGTAGCCCAAAATACAAAATGTACTATGTATAAAAAATGAACGATATTTATTAATACTCCAAGGTTATACATAAATGGACTTGTAAAAATCTATATAAAAACTGGATTTTTTTTAAAAAAAAATCAATTTACACTTTCAAGGTACTTTTAAAAATATTCAGACTTGTTTTACTTAATTTTTTTTTTTTTTTAATTTTAAATGTCCAAAGTAAACATTTATCGAGTGTAATATTTCATCTATAACATTTGTACCCAACAGGTGACTCAGGATCCACTTATGGCCCATTACAAAATTTTAAAATAAAATAAATTATTTTTTAAAAATAAGTAAAATTATCAACTGTTATTACTTATTATATCATATCTAAAAGAAAAGGAAACACGTCTAATACGTACTATATGTACAGTGATATAAGTATATAAAAAATGATATACATATGAGTATTATGGGTATGTAATACTATATAAATGAAATTGGAATAATGTACCTAAATGTGGTAAATTATTTTATTTACTTGGCGGCCTACCTCGAAAATAATTATTTGCCAAAGTACCCAGTTAAATGATTACAAATGATTGGGCATAATATATAACTGATCAATACTATAAGTACATTATGTTTAAAAAATGTAAAATTGATACTAATATTTCACCATACAATTTATTTAAACTACTTTTTTACAATAAAAATTAGTCGGCCGTTGGCCATACATCTTAAAATTAAAAATTAAAATAAATATACATTGAAATAAAATTGTAAGTACTATGAAATAAACTAATCAATTATTCAATTGACAACATACCAACGAATTTATCGTTTGGGCAAAATATCCAACTCAAAAACCCACGGTTAAATGAAAATTCATTTAAATTTTATAAATTAGCCTTCCACACGTGTTTGTCTTATTGAGCACCAGTAATATCATAGAATTCTATGGTAATATCATAGACGATTTAAATAAATATCCTAAACCGACTGATTACAATAATGTTATTTTTTTATTCGATACTTGAGCTATATTACTTGATACTAATTATTGTCTAGGTTATTGTATAATAGTCACAACTATCAATCAAAATATCTATTTCATAAATGATCTAACTAAACATAAATCTATGTTGTAAGCGTATATAAGGTGTATTTTTTGTAAAATTACTAATTATTCAGGCAACAAAGTTTTTTCTTCTGTGTCGTGAATTTTTAATGTATCAAACACCCACACGTTAAAAACTCTATGGATTATTACTCGAAAGAAACTGTTTCGTTTTTATTTATACCTATATAAAATAATTTTTTACCATGCACGCGACACATCTTTGGTCCATACCGGATTCTCATAAAGACTATGAGATTCACCCGGCTTGTTCCATAACAATGATTCAAGGTCGTCTGGATTCATCGTGTACTTATTTATATTCACCCGTGGGGGTAAACATGACTATATATACTGCGATTACTTAAAGTTTTGCATACACATTCGCAGCCGCATTAAGCATTTAGCAGTTCACCGGGTAGTCACATCTGCAAAATACACTCAACCGACAATGCAAGGACTTAAGGTAAATGTTTTTATTAGAATTGCTCTGTAGTGTTCGTATAGTTTCAAACATTATAATGAACTTCGACGATTACAAATCATTTTGAAATCCGAATGTCTTCGTCGATATTTTAACGTTAAATTGATATTTTTATCCTCTCGCGACGTATCGTTAGCTAAGCACCTAGCTTAGACCTCTCGATCTTGTCCTGGTCGTGTAATATTTAAAACTATACGAATACTACAACTGTTCATCTCGACAGTTTAACGTCTTTGTTTCTGTGCATCACGACGTCGTTACCTCGTTCATTTCAGACTGTGAGTTTCCTCTGCGTGGCTTTCGCCTGCTTGGCGCACGCCGCGGTAATCAACGAGCCGTCCGCACCCGCTCAATACGACTTCAGCTACGCCGTCAATGATCCGACCACCGGTGACCAAAAGGATCAACAGGAAACGAGAAACGGTGACGATGTTACCGGTTACTACCGCACCGTAGACTCGGACGGTTTCCTACGCACGGTCAGATACAAGGCCGACGCCGTCAACGGATTCACCGCCGAAGTCCTCCGTGAACCGGTCAGCGGTGCCGCCGCCTTACCAGTCGTTGCAAAGGCCGCCGCCGTGATCAAACCAGCCGTCGTCCCGGTGGTCGCCCCAGCCGTCGCACCCACCCCGTACGTCAGCCCCGTCCCGTACGTCGCACCGGTAACGCCTTATTACTCCGGTTACCCGTACAACTATCAGCCGTACTCGTACGGTTACCAACAGTACCCGTACAGCGCCGGTTACTCTCCGTACTCGTACGGTCAATACGCTTACAACGGCCAATACGGTTACCCATTCGTCCGCAAGTAAATATTATGTCCTAAAAACGGGTTCCGCCACGCGTGTACATAACTCAACGCTCGTCCCGCGAAATGTCGCTCTTGCATCATGTTTCGCCAGCAGTGACGATGAGTTGAACATAATATAATAATATTAATTTCTTCGATATTGTATTTTCATCTGTTAAAAATTTGTATCTATCTTTTTATTGTGTACTTATACGATGATATTATGTAAACAAAAATAATTGAATTGATCAATAAAGTGTACTTGTAAGTACGTTTGTTTCTTCTATATTACACGAAGTTTTGCACCTTGTTATTATTTAGCACCTAAATTATACTCATTATACTCAACCACACGAAATGCAATAATCGTAACTCGTATGATATCTATTACTCGGGTCTTGGCAAAACAGCTGTTTCTAATTTTTTCGAAGGGCTGGTGGGAGGATTGGTATAATGGCCATTGGTCAATATGTAATAATTTAGTAATAACTAGTATTTTGTTATTTACTATAAGTCTAGTAGGTAGTCAAAAATAATATAATAAATATGCGATTTTCGTTGTTTTGGTAAGCGGGTGGGTGGAACATTGGATTTGCCTCTGAACAATTTCAAGTTCACTACAACACAGTTCCAAACCTTTTATAAAGTAATAAAGTATTATTATAATTTATATTAGCTTACAAAATGTTATATTTCTCATATGTAATATGTGCGCAAATATTATGTTGCCAAACCCATCTTCAGTTGATAAATTATTTTATTTTAACACTAGCGGTTGACAACTGTTTTTACTTCATTTGAAATTATATTGTATAGTTTTACAATTTACTACAGCAATGAAAAGAAAAAATAATTTTATATAAATTCACTTTATCAATAATACTATAATATAAATAAAATATATTCAAATCCATATTGTCATGAAAAATGTAACTTTATTTACCATTATATATACACATATATATTTAAGTGATTTAATTTTAATGAATTATTAAGTCTACAGATTTACAGCTTAAACGTGTATATACATTTAAGTTATAAAAAACGAATATATAATATAATTATATAACACATATAATATGTATGTTGAATGTTATACATATAAATTATAAATGTAATACTTATTCAAATATGAAGCACATTAGTGAGGACTCTTATATAGTCTTAAAAAATGAGTCTCTTGCAAGAAATTTAACTCAATCTATATCTAATCTTCTGTGGCGTTGATGTCGTCCCTAACCTCCAGTTTACAAGCTATGTATGTATACGTATACATAATGACTTGTTTTGTAATATTCTTGTATACAGTGATGGTAAAGACTAAAGTGTCTATTTTATAATTTATAATAAAATAACTATGAAAAATATTATACGAACCTCATTTTCTATAATATATATAGGTATATAATTGATATAACTATATAAGCATAACAATCCTTAGTAATGTGTTTGCATAAAATATGTAATTTATATATATAATAATTTAGTCTATTATTTGATATTATCTTCAATTTTTTATAAATTATTAATATTAATAAGTATAATTTTAAAATTATTACAGATTCTAATGTTCAAAACCTAGTATAAAATATCCTTAAATGTTTAATGTTTATTAACTCAGATGACACTCGTTCAATTTATATCAAAACAATTGTCTTCTTTAATAATTTTCAATAAAATAATTGAAAAAGGTAGTTTGTATTTCTACAAAACATTCCTTAAATTTTACAAAAAAATCCAAACATTTTAAAATTTGATCCCTAAGTATACTTAAAAGTTCCAGTAATTATAATTTTAATAAATTTAATTTCCGAAGGAATAATTTGGGAAAAGAATTCTAAACTAATTACGCTATACCAGGATATAATACAAAAAATAAAAAATGTAACAAAGCATAAGAGCAGAATTAACTATAGTCAATGAAGAGAAATTGGTTCTATTTAATAAACAAATTATAAAAACCTTGGTTGTATAATAATTTTAGAATTTATGTAATACTCCAATAAGTTAAAAGAGGTGCTGGAATAATTACGTATGTGAACTGTGAAGCTTAAATGGTATTACTAGACTGCGGTGACAGACAAAAACTAATTGTTTTGTAAATATTGTAAGATTTATTCATTTTGAAAAGTTCTAAAAACTAAATGTTATAAGTCAGACGATAATTTGAGTTATGTAATATTGACCATGTAATAGTCCATCATATGATTATGACCATCTTATCATTATACGAAGTAGATGTACAAATAATATGCGTTTGAATAGAAGCCAAATATTTTTAAATATATAAACAAATATAGTTCACATTGCATTAATACCAACCTTGAATATTAATTACAATTATAAACATTATTGTACAATGATAATAAAATTCCAGAACATTTTTAAATTTAAGTTTTTTAAAACTATTTAAAGATATATACTTGCTTGTTAACTAAAAATACTGTTTAAAACAAATATATGTATATAATATATACACACACACATCTTAATAATTTTTCTGTTATTACATAATTTAGTGCACTTGAATAATTAAAATTATTTAGTTTAAATAACTATAATAGGTACATTAAAATAATCTTAAGAATACACGTATTGCAATGTAAAATATCCAACTTATAATACATAACTTATAATATTATATCAATTTTTTCAATAGAATGTATCTATCATAAATAATAACAAAATAATATAAATATAGTTAATTCCAATATTTAATCTACTTACAATGTTGTAAAAAACATATACATTTTTATATTATCTTCGATATAATATTGTCAATCTATTTTAATTTTGATAAAATCGTATTCTATTATTAAAGGTCAACAAACTATTCTTTTTTCAAACTGAGGTTCATTAATACTGTTTATGCATATTTGGGATTATCATTCCGTTCAAGGTTGATTAAGTAGTTAAAGTCATGTATATTTTTTTTCTTATATTATGAGCAACTATTATTATTATGATTAAAGAGATGATTTGCTAATTTAACTGGACATTTAATGTATTCTTAGTATGGTTTAAACTATTACAATATATTTGTTTATAATTTGTATATGTTTACATATATTGTATATCATTCAGAATGCGTGTGTTACAATAAAAAATATTAAAATTAAAATTTTTTTTTTAGATTTATCTTTTTTTTTCCTAATAATTCTGACTAGAAATTTCTATGTAACATAAAATTAACAACATTAGAATGTTTTTGTAGATAAAATATTTCTATTTTTATAATAATCTAATAACTAGCAATGTATATGATAATAAGTTATTTGGAAATTTATTTGTAAACGTTGTGTAAGTTAAAGAAGAAATTAGATTTTCGATCACGAGAAAAAATGTTTTTAAGAATCCTAAAACACAATATTTAGCTAACATAAAAGTAGGTGGTCTATATGTTTTAGTTTATTGCAAGCAGAACTGTTTAACTGGAAAGTTTTTTCTTTTTATAAACATTTTATTATATAATTGAATACATTATTGGGAAAGAAAAAATGTATGACTACTCGAAAAATTAATTAGGTTTATAATATATACATATATATATTATATAGGTATATATGTAATATGCACCTATATAGAATATATAGAATTTATTTCAATTATCAACTTATCCGATTGGCAATTGGTCAATTTTTATTTTCGTATACTACTTCCGGTTGTACAACGATGCAATAACTTTCGATTGACGAAATGCGCGGAATCTAATTCACAAGTATCTGCGTATAAAATAATATACATATTATATCTGTGCGACTGGGTGTCTGGGTTGCACGCTAACCTTTTAAAAAGTGGACTGTATAATATATGAAAGAAGATAAACAATGTTTCTGATACTCGTAATATGACGGGAAAATATATATTATCGTATTTCATATAATATTTTCTTATACACTAAGGTTAATAATATAAAATAACACGGTGACGATCACAGATCGATCAACACCAACAATATAGATGTAAATAATAGTAATAATACAAATACCTAATAACATTACAAAGAAATATACAATTTTGTACGAACTGAGCCCGACGAGGTGTGTTGTCACCGGCGTATGTAATTGCCCAAGAAGATGAAGGATAATAAAACGAAAATTCATTCGCACTGTGTAATAAGTATCTACGAACGGACGCGCGAGAACCAAAATGCATATGGCCGTGCACGACGGGTCGTAATACGTACGACCGACGGACGACGACGGCACAAGAGTTTAATTATATGACTCTGATGGCCAACAACAAATCGCGTACGCGACACGAAGAAAAGCCAAAAAAAAAAAGGATGGCTGCGAGTTCACGGCGGAGACGACGGTCGTCGTAAAAAACAAAATCAGTGTTTTCGATTTTACGTGTGGTAAAATGACGACGAATATTGATGGTGGCGGGGGTCATCACACACACGGCGGAGGTGCAGAAAATTCGCCGCCGCGCTCAGCGATGTTAAACAAAAAAACACAGTTGTACAGACGACAACACACGACGGCGGTGTAATGCGCTGGAGCACAAATGTTGTGTGTGTGTGCGTTCCGTATCGAATAATATCCATTAATTTATTGTTAAAATTATTACCTATCAGTTAGTATTGTATAATTTAAAAATGTACTAAGCATGTCAATATATTATTATTGGAATACACAATATTCACATTTTGTATTTCAAACGTATTTTTGATTTTTTTTAAAGGTTTTCTTTTCGTTACATGAAATTGAAATATTATCGTCGTCAATGTGTAAAAGAAAATAACTCATATAATAATACATATTATTATATAGAGTGTTTTACTGTGATGATCCTCGCTTGTAACTACCATTATTTTACACTTTGAACATAATATGTTACTATATGTTTAATATAAACTGTAGTGATTTCACTCTTAAAGTATTAGATGACGTAATTACGTTTTACATAAATTACATTTATAAATTATTATCTACTCTAAACGGCGAATATAACATTTTTATTTTTATTTTGAGTTGAAGTAATAAACCAAATAATATTGATATTATAAATTCTACTTATTGTAAATCTATTATGATAAAATATTAAATAGAAAAAAAATATTTACGAGAACAATAATAATATTAAAATCCATACATGGATTATTTTATTATATAATTATATATGATTATTGCATGTTGACATACGAAACAATTTCGTCGTATCCGAGTCAAAAGTCGTTGTTGATAATTTTATAAAGTATGCTTCATATAAAATGTATAAATGTATTCGAATAAATATTTGAAATAAACCAACGCTTAAACAAATTTAAACACTTGTTTGAGTCTATGTTTGTTGTTGATTGTGTGAAAATGACTGGGAAAATTGGAGGCTGTAACCGTTTTCGCTTCATAATAATTGTCGGATTCATCTCAGGTATAATATTATATCTATGTAAAACTAGAATTTTACACAACTGTTTGGATAACGATTTGTCAAGTCTATCTAAGTGCATCCGCTATGACTGTACATTATGACTGCACGTGATACTATAATTTAATAAGACGAATAAATGTTGTGTGGTACGAATACGCGCTGTCGTGGCTTACAAAAAATTGCGGTTTTATAAAAAAAAACTTAATTATATTTATTTAAAAGTTTACAAAACGCTAACACATCAAACAATATTTTTTGAAAAAAACATTTTCACATCATACATCATAATATCATAAATCATAATGTGTTTAGTCACTTTATTAGCTTTATATAAAAAAAAAAAATTAACAGTAAAACAGTAAAAACATTAAACATTGTAGACGATCAAACTTCATTGATTATGGATGCTCAGCGTGTAATGGGTGTAGTGTACTCGAGAACATTTTTATTTTTATTTTATTTATAAAATTAATAAACCTAATAATTAAGTAAATAAATGAAAACATTATTATTATTTACAGCGAAAAAAAACTAAACTATAATATACAGGAATATACATAACATGAGGTAAATAATATTCAAACGTAATATATTGCCATATAGATAATTAAGATCATGGGAAGGATGGGGGAGATAGTTAGGAACAAAAATATATTACAGCTATTCTATGTATGAGAAAATATTTTCTACGAGAACACTTAATTATTGAATATAGGATGTTATTAAAAATATAATTAGTCGCGTTACTGTAAGGAATTTAGTTACGATTAATATAATATATGTATGATCGTTTTATTTTTATGTTTATGTCATCTATAATTTTGAATTAGTATTTTGTATTAAAAAGTAGTGATATAATTTATTAACAATATAATTATACACATACCTACGCATATTTTGAACTATAAAATAATTTAAAATGTATTGAAGTGTGTAAGTGACGTGGTAAATGGCTGGTGGGGGTGGATAGAGACAAATGATTGTAAAATTTAGCGTAACGAATTGTTGTATATACAACGAGCGAAACAATAAAAATATTATTTTATGTACTTCACAGGGATATGCTCGAAAGTGGTATAATATCCTCCTTTATTTGCTTTTTTTTTTCTATTGTTTGAAATGTTTTTCTATGTGATTTTTAGTTTTTCATATAAGTTTATCGAAGAAAATAAAATGCACGATAAATTTAATGAATGCATATTTACTGCCATTTACCATGATTTACGTCAAGATGTTACATTAATAACAATAACTACCTATACAAATCCCCTTACACACTCGATTAATGATATATTATATAATTAACTTACTACAGCACCGCCGAGTTAATACGAGAATCAGAATATATATATTTTTTTTTGTTATAATGTGGTCTGAAAATAATCGAAAATTCATCGAAAAAAAGCTGAGCACGCCATTGTGCCTAAGTCCATGTAATAGGTGTGTATGAGACGTCGTCAATTATAGTGGTGTTGTTGTAATGGTTTCTGTTGGTGATAGTTGAATGAACCGACGTCAAAGTTCGGTTTCTTGCGGTCCACCACGGCGTTGAATCCGTTGTGCTTGTCCGCCGTATACTTTACCGTCCGGATGGTGCCGTCCGGTTCCACCAGCGTGTAAAATCCGTTCACTACGTCGCCGGACCTCGTCTCGTGCTGACTTTTCACGTCACCTGTGTGTGGGTCGTGCACGTCGTAGTGGAACGAATAGTTCACCGGCTCGTGATGATGGTCCTCGTGTTCCTCCTGTGCCTGTGGGGTGTGATGGTTGTACAGCTCTGCCACCTGCTGTTGTTGCCCATGTGGGTAGTTGCTGTACGACTGTTCGTGACCGCCAAACGACTGGGCCTGCTGTTGGTATCCGCCGTAAGGCAAACACTGTGACCACGTGACCATACTCAGCAAAACGCACGACTGTAAAATACATCATGACATTTCGTCGTTTATTAATACTGGCGTGTGTGTAATTCAACAGACCCAATGCCCCCGTGTGCGAACTTCCTTAAAACACAAGCTTATAACTTCACAAATTATACTTGTAAAATAAATATTTACACTACTTACGAGAAACACTAACTCAAATTATCATAACATATCATAACAAATTACGGATAGTCTCCTAAAGCAAGTTCGGGTATTGAAGACTTAAGTTATTCCTGTACAATTTTAAAATTTATATTTTTTTATCGTTGAATTTTTATTATTTCATAAAAGAGTGAAATAGTTGTTTACGTCGTATGGATTACCAACATAAAATTTACTTTATCTTTATGCTTGTTACTATATTAATTAGATGTTGATATTACCTTTTACAAAAAAAAAAAGTATACGAGCAGCACAAGAACTATACCTTAACTCAAGTTTAGACGAATTGTAACTGGATTTAAACGATTTGTATCATTCAAATATAAAATCGCACCCTCTATTTGTGTATGATGTTTTCTAAATACTCAAAATATAACATACAATATTATTATAAATTGAAAATCGCTTACCGCAATAATTGCAGAACCCTTCATGGTTATTTTGTTTGACGACAGACAGAACATACGCATTACTGCTGCCTAAATGAAACTTATTTCAGATGGTTTGGCTATTTAAGCAGATGGTACCGGAAGATTTTTTGGTGAAAACTGTTCGTTATATTATTATTACATTATTATGTGCAACTGGGTAGCACGCCTATGTGAATAATGTAATATAGCATAACGCGCACACATCACGAGTCTTATTAATAACGATATGGTACACCGACCCCCTTGCAACCATAAATATAAAGCATTATATTTAAATCTTATACATACCTATATCTATGTATACATAAGCAGCGTGAACATATACGATTTAATTATCCCGCGAAACTGTGCGCATGCCATATAAATATACTGTAGACATATTTCTGTACAGGGTGATCTGTTTAACTGGTTACACTTTAATAGTTAGTTTTATACTTAAATAAATGTTCTCATATAGTTTTTTTTTATTATTATTTAATATATTACGATTCTTATTTATAATTTAATGTATTAAGTATAAATGATATGGTAATATTACCAGTTAGTTGTATAACTAATACAACTAACACAACGACATATAATATAAATAAAAAAATAACATATGAACACATATTGAGGAAAGTCATCTAGCGATGAAACCTATCAGAAAAATTAGTTTATTTATCGACTAATTTAGTAGGTCACGGTACCAACACTGAACCTTTTGATTGAAGGATAAGAATGGCACTACAGTATTAAGTGAAACCTTTGGTGATGCGATATTTGAAATAAAAATATATAAATACATTATCATTTTAAGAAAAGTAATTTTGCTTCCGACTAATCGTGTAATATATTTTATTTTTGACTAAAAATAGGATGTCATTAATAAAGTATTATATATTTCTTACATTTTATATATATTTTCATAAATACTTCAAATTATAAGAATTATTTACAAAAAAAAATTCAAAAATAAACTTACTTTTACATAAAATGGATCATCCTGTAAACTACTATTTAATATATCGTTTGTATGTATACATAATATTATGTTTATGTATATAATATATTATGAACACTTATCTAACGGTGATATGTTATTATAATTGTTGTTGTTGTTATTGTTATTGTTGTTACGGATTGGCGTCAGGTAAATAGACTGGAAATGCGTTTATGAAAAATATTGTGTTCTAACGGAAATGTTATCGCGCTTTCTTGATTGCTTTTCATTGTTTGCGCTTCTTCGTCGTCGTCGGTCGTTTTCATTTGACGTCAGCTTTGACGACTGATGAGAAAGATCATGATCTAGCGTCAACTATGGTTGTATTAACCAGGCAGGTTTTCCAGGATGCTGCGGCACTAAATTGTCCAATATACCTTAACTTAAGATATAAGGTAATGATATATATAATTCCAAATTTATTGTATATAATATGTATATTTAATTATACAAATTTGGCCTTAAGACAGCTTAACACTAATAATATTAATCTTTTTTTTTTCAAAGAATAAAAATATGTATATATTATAGAGTTAAGCTGTTAGATATTCTGACATTGAATTTTCGAATATATAATAATATGTTATTTTTTATCATGCTGTTTTTTAAAATGTGTTTTATATTTAAGTTCATATTTCGAAGCAGAATATTAAGTAAAAATATTTCTAAGACCATTCGTTTTTACACACTAAGTAATTTTGCATATTTATTATTATTATTATTTATTTTTATTGCTATTATAAATCTACAATGAGCTACCTTTATTATCCTTAAATCGATAATACTGTTGTTATATTTGCAAGAAGGTAAATTATATTTTTACAACCTTATTTATACATCTACCTATTTACATACTATTTAAACTAGTTAGTAATTTCCTTAACAAGTTACGGTTTTACCGATTTTATTACTATTATTATTTAGCTTAGTGAAAAAAAAATTGTATACCATTTACAAAGTAAAATCATGAAATATGTATAACATATTTATTTTATCTGTGTTGTTAAAAGCATTATTCCATGAAAATTTTATATTTTATATTTTAATTGTATTAATGTCCTATGTCGTCTTCTTTTTATTTTGTATAATATGATCTATCGCCAAAATTACTATAAGCGTTTCATATAGAATTTAGGTACTTAACATATTATACTTCTTTTTTAATGTGTTTTAAAATCTATCAAAATTTCATTTACACTAAAACCTCTTTGTTATATCTTAAACAGTTAAATAAATATCCGATAATCTTTTTTATATATTGACGTTCATAATATTTCTATTTAGTTTGATTTTTATTTCAGGCTTCAGATTTTGACTCTTTTGGACTCTGTGTGAAGAGAATTTTTATGTTTATATTCTGTTATTTGGTGATCATATTATTGACATTAATTTTATAAATGATTAATATTAATTTGTGAAACTTAATAGCTTTACTATGTAGATTTGGCACGTATAACGACATATAATATCGTGTACGTTATAATTTTATAAATACAAAATAAGAACTACACCTATATTAACTACTTAAAAATGTATGCCTTTTATGTGAATTCGTATGCCAAGATGTTACTTCGAGGAAATCAACTTTTTAATGTATATAATTGCGCTCTCAAATGTATTTGACACTTGTTTGCATAATAGTTTATTAATGCGTGTTCTACATACCAACATATTATACCAAATAATTTGTATAATATTAAATTAAAATATGGAATATTTTTTTTATTAATAAAACGTATTTAATATGTATAATTTTATATTGAAATGTGGGAGTTGAGCTAATCTTTCGCCAATTTAAAACGAGTACGGTAAACACTGCAGTTTTTTTTATACAAAATATTATTTTTTTAACCTGTCTTTAATCTAAATTATTTATTACAAACATTAGGTTCGCCAAATCGTTATTTACTCAATTTAATCGCAAATCTAAGAATATTTAACATATGTTTATAATAATTTTACTAATATTAACTATATTATGCCTCCAACCAATACTTATACTAAGAGATTAAAAATAAATCAATATTAAAATATATTTGTAAAATATGCGCGTGTAATAAAATAAAATAAATTTGTTGTTAAAAATACGTTAATATTAAATCAAAATTAGATATACATATGTATAATGCAATAATTATATTCTATTACATTAATTTTATAAAATAAATAAACCGTGTACATGAAATTTTATAATATCATATGCTGCAATAATAACTTTTATATTCTCTCTAATTTAATAGTTCTAATTTTTAACCTTCTATTATAATACTCGTAGGTAAACTATAAATAAATAATGCATATTATGCATATTTTGTATTCTACTTAAGACCATACATTTTTTATAAACATCACATTAATTTTATATAAGTCACTAGTACAAAACTAATTGATAGTTGAAATTGTAAGGTGTGAACGAATTGACTTACATACCTAATATAAAATATTTAAACATTTACACGTACAGTCAAAAATATGAAATACCTAATTTTATAATTTATATTTTTAGTTAAATAAATTGTTTTTATAAGCTAATCGATCTAAAAGAAAATGAACGATGAAGTATTAACATTTAGTTGAAATTTCACAACTGTTTGTGTGCGTATTATTGTTTTAATAGAAAAGGCCTTTGGGAATATTTGACTGTCAACGTAATCTTTGTCATACTTCGTATGGTAGGTATAATATTAGAAACTATATATCAGCTAATATGCCGTGTAAATATATTTTGATTAAAACATATTATAATATAGTATTGTATTGAACTCACCCATAGGTCTTTAGCGCGAAAGTCCATTTTATCAAGCGTACGCTATTTAGCAATAATTGTAATTACATCTTTGTTGTGGCAGATATTATGCGATACTCGTGTAATGCATAACATGCATGTCATTATCAAAAAAAAAAAAATGTACAACGCGTGTTCTCGAATGATTTGTATAATAAAATCAACTTTTGGTTTTTTCTGACGATGAAAAAATTATAACTTACGAGATCGGGAATGATATTACATCTTTTCTTTGCGATCCTTTGAGTTTAATATCAAATGGTGATCTAACTACCTTATCTAGCAGATATCAATTATTTTTTTATTTATTATAATTATAATTTCTATAATATAACGCTCATATACAAAAAACTGACCGGTACATTGTACATTTTGTAATAATATGTTGTTACCTAGTGTAATATATTCTTATTTAGATCAAATCGAACGTAAAATTTCTTAATTCTGATTGATTCCGTTCATAATGGATATGTCCGAATAACACTCAAAACCTAAGTATATCAGAACTAGTATTAGGTATAAGGATGAAATCTTACTGAAAACACATTATGGTTTTTTAACAAAATATATTAGTTATCAATGTTATCATATTTAATTGCCAAATCTGTATTATATTTCATCACATCGGAGATGATATGTATTATAATTTATTATGTACTTAAATAGCGTTACAAATGCGTCTCGGGCGGACAGGGACGCGTATAAGACTATAACACTTAAACGACAACATTCATAGTCGGTGGCGCTTACCATCCATATAGGTTATATTATATAATTAAAAAAAACTCCTACATATTGCATGGGATGCAATAAAAAACGAACGATAGGTGTGGCGTCCCAACCACGACTGACGCGCTATATTATATTATACCGAACTTGAGCAAATATAAGTAGTATAATATGATTATGTTTCTAAACCGTCTGGATGAAATCCACTTTGGCAAACGTTATAATTGAATTTATTTCTTGTTCAATCGAAATCGCATTGTTACGGCACCTATCTGGTCAGAGTTGCAGCGCAGTTGACGACATATTATTATTGTTGAAGTACGAGCAAAAATGGACACGTACAATAATAATTACAATCGCATGTACTAAGTTAAAATAATATGCATACTACGTGATGGACATACAATCCTAAGGGGCGTTTTCTATTTCAGAGTGTCGCAACCTATTCCGTTTCGTGCGCGCGTGATGACTTGACCACCGCCGTTGTCGCGTCGAAGACGCTCGTGTTATGATCTTGAACCACTTAAATAGTAGTGCTATATTATATCGGGGTCGCAGTTTATCCGGATATAAACCTTGAAATTTAGTTGTTTCGGGGTTTGTCATTAACCCCTCCCTTCACACTACTCGTGTCCAGAATATAATGATTATGATATAAGAGGGAGACGAATCACATAAACTTTATCATTTTCACAATTATTGACTAGGTAATTGCCTACTGCAATGTATCTAAGAAATAAAAAAGAGGGAGCTAGGCTAGACAATTAGGGTGAGGAAACGTAATTTGACGGGAATTCCCGGAAATATTTAAAAATTAACAACAATCAATTACTGTTTATTAATCATTATATTATTTAATAGAGTGATTCATTAAATATTCAAATATTTTGATTAAATATGGATACATTACCTACATAATATGTAAGAAATTTGTATATGAAAACTCACTAAGTTTTAATTTTCTTTAGATTTATCACCAATTTATAGCAGAAATAAAATAAACATTGAACAATATAAGAATATGTGTGGATTTATGCCTAAAAAATTATCATCCAAATGACAGTTATAAAGTAAAATTATTTATGGTAAAAGGATTTAAGTTATTAAATTAAAATTTAATAATGTTAAATCAACTATGATATTCTGGATGTGAAAATGTATATCTCATCGTACTTTCAAAGAGGTTTATTTATAGTACTTTTGCTTATTAGTTATTTGTCATATAAGTAAAATACTTATAACAGCTTTAGACTGTACTTTTAAAATCGAAATGAGATTTACTAGGCATGTCATCGCTAGACTGGAAACAAGCAAAAAATACTAATACCATTTAATGATCGTAAGAGTATAAATTAAATAGTCCAGCGCATTCAAGTTGGGCTCCAAGACTATAGTGTCTAATCTATTATTCTATAGTTGAGTTTATTTTAAGGAAGTAACAATAAAGCATCTTAAGTACATATTATATATAACACAAATTAAAAATCTTAAAAAGCTGACATTAACAGACATCACTTTTCATTTTTCTAAATTCTCATTAGCTATTTTAACAATTACTTTTCTTGGTATTTTCTTATATTAAATATGTCAGTGCCAAATTATTATCTAAGAAAATATAATACATAGGTACTATTAGAATTAGTACTTCTGTAGCTTTTATGTCATATTTATATATATATATCTGAACATTTCACATTTCTCATATAGATATTAAAAGATAATTTTAGAGTTTTAGATAAACTATATAGAAATTTTATTGCATACGAAAAGAAAATTAGTGACCCAACTAGTGCGTAGTACCTAAAATAAACCGGGACTTAACTATAGTATAACAATTTTTAATTCGAGACCCAATTCGGATGCAGCTAAATACTCATAGTTTCAAAAAACATACATAAATACTATAAGCATTTGAAATGTTAAAATTATTATTAGAAAGGCTAATATGTATGATGCTGCACATTTTTATAAATTAACTAATAAACAAGAAAATTGTTATCTATAGTTTTAGTATTGTTCGCCCCTCATTTCATCTGCCCCCTGTCACATAGTATACCTTTATCGTACATTAAATTATTTGGTTTTGTTGTTTCTTGAAAGATTTACGATGACACGTCATGTGAACATCGACTACGAGTTGGACGTATAACGTATAACAATATACTTAATGAACACGCATACATAACATATATTATAGTACGTGCATATTCGTCAATATATTATTCGTCGCGTCGAAGTCTCCCTGATGACGGTGACGCACAAGTCCGCAGGACGGTTTTCTTCGCGTCCTTCCAAGGACGATGACGACTGGCTGTGTGATACACCCACGTGGAGGTTTCACTTTCGCCGCGTACATACCTCGGTCGGTCTAGTCGTAGGTATATGGATCGGATTGGACTCGGACCAAGACTCGATGACCCGCATACAATTATACTCGCCGGGCATTGTCACGTCTGTACTATTATATTATTAAATTGAACCGTTGTTCCATCGCCGGGGCTGATATGGCATTCTGGTCGCGCGGCCACGTCTCCGTTACGACACGGCCCTCTCCCCTCACCCACTTGGCAAACGGCCCCTGTCCGGTGTCAATCGCCAGTGGGTGGCACAATATCCGTCGTATTCGATCATCGAATCTACGGTGTAGGGGCACAGCGAAAAATACGCTTTGTGGGGGCGTCCACAGACTACTATATAACTGTCGCCAATGACCGTTGTCAATCACATCCAATTCGACTCTCGAGTTCATCCGGTCTTTTCCGAAAAACAACACTGACAGTCTTGTCACCGTCGCAGTAACAAAACAAAAAATCACCGAAGAAATGGCATTCATCAAGGTAAGTACCAGTATTATAGTAATACAATTATTATGATATTTTATATGGTCGACGATATCTGTCGGCTTGCTATTTCTCTTTTACATATTTTATCTATTTGTCTTTTTTCCGTTGCAGTCTTCATTGGTCTTGGCCGTCGTGGCAGCTGTCGGCCGTTGCGAACCTGGCGTACTTCCCGCCGTCGCCCCATCCCCATATGCCTATCCAGGACTATTGCCGTACTCGGCCGCACCCGCCGCTTACCCGTACGCCACTTACCCGTTCAAAGCGCCACTATTGCCGGCCGCTTCCCGTGCCGTGGCTGCTCCTCTACAGGCGTTCCCGGCTCCTGCCGCACGCTTCGCCGCCTCACCGTTCCCGGCTGCTGCCGTAGCACCTTTCCCGGCCAGCGCTCCATTGGTTCGCGCAGCCGCGCCTTTGCCCGTGGCCGCCGCACCGTTGCCAGTTGCTGCCGCTCCAGCCGTGGCTAAGCTCGACTTCACAGATGCCTACCCTCAATACCAATTCGCGTACACAGTCCGCGACTCGCTGACCGGTGACGCCAAGGATCAAGAGGAAGTGCGCGACGGTGATGTAGTCAAAGGCCGTTACAGTCTGATCGAACCCGACGGCAGCCGCAGGACCGTCAACTATTACGCCGACGACGTCAACGGATTCAACGCTGTCGTCCAAAAGGACGTGCCAGTTGTGGCGCCTGCCGTCGCCCCTGCCGTAGTCGTATAATGACTGACACCGCCGTATACGATCATCGCCGCCACTGACTCCGCCGGACATAATCTCTCTCTCTCTNTATATATATATATATATATATATATAAGTATATATACTTTAAGTGTATTTTAATTTTATGTTTGTGTTTTCTTTTTGTACATAACTTTTTCCTCGCTGTTATGTTGTATTATCTTATATATATTTCAAGGCAATAAATAAAGTTTCTAACTCTTAAACATATTATATTATATATTACGAGTGCGTATATTATTTTTACAGAACATAAGTAAAATACACTTTCTATACACTATTTATAACCATACTATAAGTATTTAGTATATCTATGAAGTCGTTATTGTGAGTTTGTGACTTTAAACTCAATAAACTCAAACCACCAGCCACTTATCTATCATTGCGTGTATACGTTAGGAACAATAACTCATTCTGACATTTTTTCTGTGATGTTCTTAAATTCTCGCCTATCATCGAGCGTTAATAAATTATGTGTTATAATATTAAAGTGTTGGCTTTGAAAGTTCAATCTTTCTAAAAAATACTGTAAGACTATTCAATAAAGTATTTCAGGAAACAATTAAAAAATTACCATTAAGCATTACTAAGAAAAAAACAAATTAAATATATTTGTTATACTTACAACGATGAACATCGTCTTCCCGTGTTTTATGTTTACCATAATATAAACATCGGTCAGCATCTTGACGATTTGTGTCATATTAGTCAATAGTCATACTATAATTACATATTATTACTGATCGAACCATCCTAATAATATTATGAATATAATACTCTAATATACACTCTTCTAGGTCTTTAAAGAATATTTTAATAGAAAATGAAGTAGGTTATATTATCAGTTTTGGTACAAACTTAATGTAAATATACTGTGATCTATTGGTTTTGGGCGCGAAATAATGTGATTTTATTATCGTTCATAGTACGAGCTGCAGACTATAATGCTGATATATTTTGGTACTTTTAAGACAAAATGTGATGTTTCTGACTACGATTTGTTTGCACTTCACATTGTATTAATTGCTAGAAGTTATTACCTTATGGTTAGGGCGTTTAATCGAGTATACTATTCTGGCTATACGTCAAGACTTTTCGATTACATTTTAAAATCATTAGAAAAGTTTATTAGTATAGTACGCTAGTCATTAAATATTAGTATATTACCATATGTCCATATTTATAGTGATACCTAAAACTATAGAATCGATACAAAATAATATACGCCACCATAATACATTTATTTTTGATTTACGTATACTGTCATTATTTGATATTTCCATACTACTATAATTTACATTTATGTAAGTAATAACCATATTCTGTTGTTGAGTATCAAAATATAAATATATTTATATATATTCCACAGCTTGATTTTCATAATAAAATTTAGAGTGGGCTTAATATCTTTTTTTTATAAATAAATAAATAACGCGATTTATTTGCATCGCTATTTGCTAACCTGTTTTGAAAGGTGGACTTAAAAATTACATTAATATACTTACTATAAATTTACATAATATAGTTTATAAATAAGTAACTTAGGTAAATAGGTAACAAAATTTACTATTTTTTTTTTTTAATAATAATATATTATTTATATTATATTTATAATATTATGATAATTATAAAATGTTTCATAAAAAAATATTTTAAAATTTTTTATACTTCCTTTATTATAAAAAAAACTTAATAATTTATATCTGTATCTGTCAAACATACTAGGATCATAGCAAATTTGTTTGTGTAAATATCATATATTTTTATTATTATACTTTTATTTAAGTATTATTTGTAAGACTTTTTTTAACTCTTCCGTTCCCGACTGAAATAATAGTAATTTTTAATAATCAATTTTTTTTAAGTGTATCCTTTCTGCTCAAAAATTTTCAGGGAATTACTTTGAAAATGTTTTAATACTGTAATTTGTAATAAGTGTTTGATACATTTTCGTGTCCGCGTTCTCGAACAGTCGCACCAATAGATTACGTTTTTTCTACGGTGACAAAATGCGCATACTACGTTCATCATCCAAAATACTGAATAATTATCATATTTTTTTTAGGTTTATCAAGCATTTATTTTAAATATCACTATAACCGTATCGTTGTGAAGATGATTAAGTAGATACCTAGGAATTTAATATTATAACGTGTTGACGAATAAAATATGAATAATAATAATTTTTTAACTAGACCTATCTCATCAAGTATAAGATTTAAAATATTTTACTATGCTCGTGGATACTTTTTTCTATTCCTTTCGCGTCAATACTTACGTTTTCATTTCATATTTTAATTTTTATTTCATTGTAATTAAGTATAAATTGAACATTAAATTATTATTTTTCTTATACAATACCGAACACTACTGTTTGAGAAACGTCGAGTGCGTATATAGTTTAATGTTATAATTTATAAATTATAATGCACCGTGTGTCATGTTTGCCAATCATCATTTTGACAGTAAATTTTTTCGAGTAGTCTGTACTTCTATAACACTCATTATCGAAATATTTTCCTTACAAATATACACGCATCACAATCGATCGATAGAACATAAATTGTTTAAATAGTTATCATTGTACTATATTATAATCCCATAATATTATTTATTATTTTCCAAATGGAGATGATCCATATTACATTTCGGAGTATTTCCAGTTTCCGATTTAAATATGGCATGGAATTATGACTGGACGTCCTTACAATAGTTATAACTCGGTGTGCGCTACTTATTCTACATTATAATTGTTATAATTACGAAAGGAAGGCCCCCTATAATACACGTATAATATACTCGGCGGAGGTGTGTCCAGTGCGCAACACTGTTTTAATATTGTTATCGCGTATATTGTTATTATACACAGTATATTATGTGTGACATGTAAGTGCGATTACGCGTCTTCGTAGACGACCGCAATTGTGTAACAGCCTCCCCCCCCACCACCCGCACACCGACATTACTACCGCCCATACATAATAAGACGCTTTAATTATTACATCATTTTTTCCCCGAAAATTCACATTTACTACTGTACATTATATTATTATTTTATATTCGTAAACAAAATCTGTACCATTATATTATTATGTGGAACCGTCCGTATAATGATTATGTTCTGTATACCTTATGATACGAACATAAAAAAAAAATATTATGCAATATCTGGTGATGTTATTTCGGTCGATACAATATGTTTGAGCGTGTAGAGATACCAACGACTGTATAATATGTAATAATAATATCTACACTACACGGTACAACTTACTGGCAATGAAATAATGTAAATACGATTTATTTGACAGTTATTATTTTACTAATATATATTTTATGCGTATTAATGGGATTCCGGTGATACAAATGTTAAGTATTTTTCCAACTACAAAACGTGATTATAATATAAAACTTTTTTTAAAATTCACGTGTTTACTCTGTGGAAAAAATCGATAACCCTTAGGTTAGGTATAATTGTATACTAATTATTCGCTCGAATGTTTTATATGAGTAATAAGTATTTTAGAAACAAAAGATTTTTTTTTTTTTTTAATAGGAGCATAAATATTTTATTTATAAATTACAACTAATATGGCAGATACTTCAGATAGACGACATTAAAAAATTATTGAAAATAATATTTTTCTCTTACAAATAAATTAGATAATTAGAATATCGGTAATCAATAGTGCGTTTTAACATTTGTATATTTTTACTTTTCTTTAAAATACTTCATGTACCTACACTACTGTACTAATGAGCATATAACCTTTTATTACAATTTTGTTAAAAATATTTCAACTATAGATAGTTGATGGACATTTTAATGTAAAATTGTATTCAATATTTCTTTAATTGAATACAATTAATATTCATATAATATTATGTATTATATATAGTAAAAAACTCGTATACAATGTATAATATAATCTTGTCGTTACTACTTATTAATATGATCTAAAATCAAACAGTTTTCTAGTCAATTTTAATTTAACTATTTATTAAAAATTATCTTTAGTTGTTTGTTTTTTAAAGTATTGTAAGCCACAGCAATATAGTTCTATTTAGATACTAGTAGACCTAACCATGCTTTCATTTTTTTTCATATTTATTCATGTAATAATATTATATTTCCATAAACAATTTTTGATTCATTTAAACAGCGACTAAACATTAATCTACCTATAGCTTTTACCTTGCCTAGTACCTAGGAATAAAATTAATTTCATAGATTTTAAATGGTAATTTTAATAATCTCCAAAATACTTAATACCTTATAGTTATAACCAATAGTTCCTGGTATTTTATACACTAATAACATAAAATATGAAAATATTACTATGCACAATCAATATTTTTATATATAGGTTAATATTGTTATTAGAGTTCAATGTTAAAATTAAAATATTAAGAAAATAATGTCATATCCTACTTGCAAGTATTGTCAAACGAATGAGTTACAATATTGCCTATAAGAAAAAGTAAAACTAATTGAAAACTATATTAGGTATACTAAACTCTATAGACTATAATATTTAATTTGAACGGAAATTTGTAAAGTTATTTATTTTAGACAAATATAGAGATATTATACCTGGGTAACAGTTTGACAGTATATCACTTATTCATGATTGATTTATTTACAAAAGTAATGTTAAGGATGAAGTATGTTTAGATCGAATTTAAACACTGAATTTCAATCATTTTTCGTATTTTATTCAACTCGAAAATTATACATAGGTTTAAAACGACCTAGACATTCTTCCAGTCGAGGACGAAGGAATGCTAATGTAATTTTTTACTTATTTAATGAGGTAACAATGGTATTGTTAGTATTAAATATTTTAGATTCTTAGCAAATAGAAATTTATTAATCTTACTGTATTATTTCTCTTAATTGTGAACAATTCTCCACAGACAATAAAAAAATTACTTTAGAAGTATAAGTATATAAGTAGTTCTGAAAATCGAATGTAGTTGGTACTTTTAAAGAATATTTTACCAACTTCGTGTAGTTTTCAATGTATTAAGCAATCTGTGTATAAAAGCACAAAAAAAATGTATGAAAGTGTTAAAAAAGTGAAAGCATTTTAAGGTATTGTGGTTTTCATTTTTATCTTAACTTTGTTTTAATCATTTTTTTAATTAGATAGCTTACTTTAAAACCATTTAATAACGTACCTAACAAACATCTACTGGTGAAGAACCGTAATCTGTATTTAGGTTTTTTTATAACTTTTATTAATAAACATAAAGTTTCAAATAAATTTACTTTTGTTTTTAAGTGTTTTCAATTCATAGCTATATTGGCAAGTAATTGTAACAACAATAGGTAATTGCTTAACTAGTTATAAGCGTTTTGTTAGTATTTTAAACCTTTTAATATCTATATATTATGCATATATTTACTCTACGAATCTGGTGTTAAGTGTTGCAAATAATGGGTTCGTTTGGTCATGTATATACAAGTGGATATAAAAAATATTTCTACTTGGTGGTTAGTGTTTTTCTTTTATAATTTAACAATATTTGTAATTTTAGGTCAACCACAGAACGTCACTGGATTTTATCACAACACGAAAATTATTCAAGAATGCGGCTCAAACTTTGTCCCAACTATCATTTTGACAACCATCAAAATGCTAGTAATTTGAGAGACAATGCTGGTAAAACACATATTTTAGCATTTTTATTGAAACAAATTTTATTAATACCTATGTATAAAAAATATCCATATTTTTTTAATGCATGCATGCAATTTTATTTTGTTATTTCTACATGATAAACTTTTAACTGTTAAGTATTTTCATAATAATTTCAATTTAATCACTGTACATTTAGGGAGTGGTATTAAATGTATGATGGATTGTCCGGAAATACCGCCTTGTATGCCACAAGTGGCCGTTCGAAGTTTGGTAGAAGAAGATGGTGAAATGTTACCGGATGAAGATATAGCTTCATATAAAATGAATTATCCAGAGTAAATACACTTAACCATTTTTTTTTTTTTGCTTATTAAAGTATATATCATTTCATTTCTTTTTTAAAATGTTAACACTAAAAACCAACCATTATAATTTATAATGGTATATTTAAAATACCACCTATACGCGATTAACTATAAATTATGTAAAGATTGGTTAAGTATAAAATAGTGTTTTTTAAAAAAAAAAAGTCTGAAATACTTTTTGAAAAATTATTTCCTCCGTCTTGTATTTGTTCAATAATATACAATTTAGTATAATATATAGTTTATAGTTAATAATATAGTTTTAATAATGATTACCTATTGAATTTATTTATATTTTTTAGGGAGGACAATGAACGAAAAGAGAAGTTGGTTTTGTCAGTTGACTGTCAATTAGTAACTTTGATGAGTGTAATAAAAGGACGATTAGTCATATCTACAACACATGCGTACTTCCATGATTTAACCCCGATCACGGAGGATTGCGATAGACATGACTTTAAGGTAGGATATTAATATTTTCTGTACATAATATTATTCATGACCAAAATTGGAATTTTATTCATTCAATATAAATATTTAAAACAAAATAAACTCCTTGTATTATGTTCCTTAGTGCCTTTAATGTGTAAACATTTATAAATTATGAAATTTTCTTTTTCTTATAATTATTTATTAAATTTTTATGACTTAAATAAGCACACCGAATTAGCTATAACATAAAATTCTGATAATGAATTATTATAAGAATTAAATATATACGATTAGTATATTATTATATACAATATTATACATATTATAATATATTAATTAATATTTAATGATATAATATTCATTAACCAAATACTTCGTATAATTGCATTTATATAATTAATAATAATATTTATTAATTTTCCAACAAACAATATATACAAGTTGAATTTCTAAATATAAATTTTTGCTGGATCACCTCCAAAGCCAAATGCTGTGCTGGAGGTGAGGGTTCATGCAATTACAATATTAATTAAAAATAATAACAAAAAAAAAAAAAAATTATTAAAAAAATAACAGTGAGATTACTTTACAATTATTTAAATAAAATATAAGCTATGAACAATTCAAATCACTATTAGGTATTTAAATCTAAAGACACAAGTTTTCTTTTTAATTGTATAAAATTATCGCATATAGTCATGAATACAAAATGTAGTAAATACAAAATAAGATCCTGATTGACAAAAAGCAGTTCTTAATTTAGGCAAAGTTAAATTAATATCTTTAACAAAATGTGTGTTATAATTATGAGTAGGAGTACTAATTGTGGTAATATATTTAAAAACAACCGCAAAAACATGCATTATATGAAGAGACTTAATATTTAAGATTTTACATTCATTATATAATAAAGTTGTTGGAAAGAGTCTTGGCTTATTGAAGATATATTTTACAAGACAATTTAATATTGTACCTAATGTTTTAATATGAGTATCAAATGCGTTACCCCAAAATGCTATACCATAGGACACTATTGGTTGCACTAGAGCTTTATAAACTATTGTTTTAACGTTAGAAGTTAAATATTTTTCAAACACTTAAATACGTAAAAGAATTTCTAAACCGACTTTATTAACTTATCTATATGGATATTCCATTTTAAGTGTTCGTCAAAATGTATACCTAGATATTTTACAGAGAATGTTTTATTAATTATAGGACAGACACAATTATTTACTTCTCTTTTACAAGATACAGTGTGTAAGATTAATTTATTAAAGTTTAAATTAATACTATTATTTTTTATTCTAAAATGTATAAAGTTGGATTTAGTAAAATTAAGTTGTAATGAATTATTGTCCAGCCAATTCTTAATTAAATCAATATCAATTATCAATACCTATATTAGCTTCATGTTTTAATTTCTGAAGACAAGAGTTACTAGCAAGGCAAATTGTGTCATCAGCAAAACACAAAATCTTACCTCCTAAATGTTGGTTAAGTAAACCATTTATGTATATTATAAAAAGTAGTGGCCCAAGAACAGTCCCTTGAGGTACAGAATAATTGATTAATAGTTCATCACTATAAACTTCATTAATTTTAACCTTTTGCTTTCTATTACAGATAAATGATTCTAATAGTTTTAATGGAATTCCTCTTATTCTACAGTATTCAAGTTTTTTTTTAACAATATGTTATGATCTACAGAATCAAAAGCTTTTTTCAAGTCTAAAAATACACCAACAACATGTTTTTTTAAATCAAGATTATCATATATATATTTATTTATTAGTACAATATAAAGCATCATTTGTAGATAAATTATT
Source organism: Aphis craccivora (assembly GCA_009835225.1). Classification (NCBI taxonomy): domain Eukaryota; kingdom Metazoa; phylum Arthropoda; class Insecta; order Hemiptera; family Aphididae; genus Aphis; species Aphis craccivora. Next base: position 35,651 of record VUJU01000625.1, on the reverse strand, counting down.
CCTGAAACCAAATTGGTTTTCGTTAAAAAATGTATGTTCATTTAAGAAGTTAACAAGTCTGGTTTTTATACATTTTTCTAGAAGCTTAGCGATAGTAAATGTAAGAGTAATTGGTCTATAATTATTACAACTTCTTATTTCTTCTCTTTTATAAAGCGGAATAACTATTGATTTTTTAAAGCTAGAAGGAAATTCACCTGTTAAAAAGCATTTATTACAGATAATAGTCAAGGGTAAAGAAATATTAGTTGATGTTTTTTTCAAAATAGTATTAGATAACAAACCTTCATAATAGGATGAATAACCTTTACATTTCGTAATCATACTACTTATTTCCGTAGAGTCGACAGGGTTTAGAAAAATTGATTTTTCAATATGACAGTTATGGTAAAGTTCATCAAATTGTTTGTATATAAGACCATCCTCACTAATATTAGATGCTATATTACTTTCGACATTAACAAAAAACGAATTAAAAATATTAGCGACTTCTTTTGAGTTGTAGATAATCTTACCTGATTACCTATATATTTATAATTTAGATCACAAATTTGGACTTTTATATGATACGTATAAATCAGTGGTTCCCAAACTTTTTTCCATCGCGGCACATTATTATTAGTTTTTATAAGTCACGGCACACTTTGGATAAATATAATCTACTAATCGAAGAATAGGTATATAATGATGTCGGGTATTATTATAAAAAGTTCAAGTTGTCGCGGCACACCTTTCAAATTTCACGACACACTAGTGTGCCGCGGCACACACTTTGGGAAACACTGGTATAAATATACAAATGTATTAATGTATATATTTATTCTCGTATTCTACCTATCTAGTATTTAATATAATATATTAATATACCTATGATTTAATCTATTACTCACACTTAGAAACACTACCTAATAAAATAGTTTAATCATTAAGTACTATATTTTTGGAAAAACAAATTTGATAGATAAAAAAAACATTTTATTATTTTAGAAAAATGATATACTTATATTTACTGATTTCAGTAATTATATAATTAAAATAAATATTTTATAATATATAATATTATAATTTTAGATTAATTAAATTATTTCCTTAATTATACTCTATGAATACGTTTTAAATAGTCTATTGTATTCACATTTTCTCAAATAAATAAATGTGGATATCGGATACATATTTTCTTAAAAACTTATATAAAAAACTTTATTTTATTGTTTTTTTTTTTTTATTTTATAGAACTTAAACAAATTAGTTAAACATTTATATAGAAAAGTAAAAGTTAATAGGTAATATATAATGCATTTATATTATTCGCTAAAAATAATTATTAACCAATAATTATATAAAACTAAAACCCTGTATTTTCATTTCATTAAGCAACTAAATGTTTAGAAAACGATCGTTTTAAATGATAGTACTACTTATATAGGTAATGGAACTACCTATAGTTTTTCTATTTTCTTTTAAAAACAAAAGGGCACATCATATTACTCTTTGTGACAGTGAAATTCACAACCGGACATCATTTATTCATAGCAGTGCTAATTATTGGCAACACCATATTGTATGTCATGTCCTTGTGTCTAGTGAAAGTAATATGTATCAAATTATACAACCCAAATTGTTTTAATTGGATCGTATTATTCGATTCATATTTTCAGCCGCTGATACATACTTAACTAAATAACAATCAAGTAGATATGTTTCGTATGTATCAACGATACTATATATACAACTTGTCACGTGTAACTAATTTTAAAATAAATCAGCAATAAAACATCTCATTGTGTTGGACAATAATAATCGTTTCAATAACATTCAGCTGTCAATATTCTATATATAACGTCTCGATTTATGGGGGTTAGGTTTTGTAAAAAAAAAACATTTTATAAATGTTTAATAATAAAGTACATTAAAATTATACATAATATGATGATAATATGTATAATGTATATAACACTATATATGTGTGTGTGTGTATGTTTCTGGAATACAATTTAAAATTATTATAAATGTATTCATTAATAATTTATATATTTATAAATGATACGGGATTAGCCTAAAAACAATAAAACATAATGATCAAAACCTGTGTATTTTCAGTGGTCCATGACAAAATTGAGAGATGTATATTTACGAAGATACAATCTACGTAGAAGTGCTTTGGAATTTTTCTTAATGGACCAATCAAATTATTTTCTTAACTTTACAACAAAGGTAAACATACAAAAACATATTACCTACTATGTATTACCATTTTTATAAGTGTATACTGTATATTATTCTTTTTATGATTTTAAGATTCGTTTGAAAGTATTGACGTCAATTTATAGCGTGCATCCACCTAATTTCTCATTTAATAGCAGTCGACACCCACAAGACCTTTTACGAAAGTCTGGCTGTACTCAAAAGTGGGTTAATAGAGAAATTTCAAACTTTGAATATTTAATGCAAGTGAGTACTACTGTATAGCATCAGTTAGGTTTATCGTGAATTATAATCAAATGTATGATTCAACTAATAATTATTTTTTACGCCCAGCTGAATACAATAGCAGGCCGCACTTACAATGATCTGTCACAATACCCAGTATTTCCGTGGGTGCTAGCTGATTATAAATCTAAGGAGCTAGATTTAAACGATCCAAAAACGTTCAGAGACTTATCTCGACCCGTGGGTGTTGTAAATCCCAACAATGAGGCTGACGTACAAGCTAAGTACAGAAACTTTGAGGACCCAAACGGAGTTATTGAAAAATTTCATTACGGTACTCACTATTCAAATTCTGCTGGTGTACTTCATTATTTGGTTAGGGTTGAACCTTTTACTTCTCTACATATCGAGCTTCAAAGCGGAAGGTTAATTTTATTTATTTATAAATACAAAATATTATGTCTCACATATTGTTTTTCATTTAACTATATTATGTGACATTATTAACGAAAAAATATTGATTATCCTAATAATATTATAGATTTGATGTGGCTGATCGTCAATTCCATTCAATCGCGCAAACTTGGAAGCTTTTAATGGATACACCAAATGATGTCAAAGAACTGATACCAGAATTTTTCTATTTCCCAGAATTCTTAAAAAACATGAACAAGTAAGTTTTATAAATAATGGTATTTTAACTTAAAAGTACAAAAAAAAAATATATTAAAAATAGAAATGTTATAAAAATAGTCAAAATATGATATGTATAATATTAAAGTGTGTGTCATGTGATTTTTTAAGAAAACAAATATTATTTCAAATCAACTGTATTATAGATTCGATTTGGGTCGCTTACAATCGTCTAAAGAAAGAATCGGTGACGTTATTCTTCCTCCTTGGGCAGACAGCCCCGAAGACTTTATATACAAACACCGAAAGGCTTTGGAATCTGATTATGTGTCGAATCATCTTCATGAGTGGATCGATTTAATATTTGGATACAAGCAAAAAGGTCAAGCTGCAGTGGATGCTATGAATGTTTTCTATTACTGCAGGTAACTTAAACGACGTCAGATCATTTTTTTTAATTAGTCTTCTAACATGTAACACGTGTACTGTATAGTTACGAGGGAGCCGTTGATCTAGATGCGATTGTCGATCCTATAGAAAGAGAAGCTGTGGAAGGCATGATCAATAATTTTGGACAAACCCCAAGTCAGTTATTAAAAGAACCTCATCCAGTAAGACTATCATTAGACAAGGCGTTAGAAAAAATGATGAAATCTGACCACAAAAAACCAGATCTTACAATGATGCTGTCAGAATTATTTACGTTTTACGTCGAGGTAACTTTAATAATTATAATTAACGTATAAACGTTTACAAAAAATACAATTTAGCACTATCTGTAAAAACCACTTTTTTATAGATAACGGATAATAAACACCCGATGGTATTTTTAAGTCCCCCTCGGTCAGGTTCTAAAGGATTATTACAGACGTTCATGACTGACGATACATTGGTAACAGTGTGTGATAACTCTTTGATCGGCCGGCACTCGTGGTTGCCATATGACAGACATTCCAATAAGGGATTCACGCTTGAAGTGGACCAATCGCATATTTTGCTAAAGTAAATTTATTATATTATTAATTATTAGGTTTTTTCGGCTTCTAGTAGAATGTAACAATAATGTGAATCGTTTTTGTTTTTCATTTATAGGGGTAAAAAAGATCCAAACGCGTATCCAATGAGATCTTCATCATATCATCCGTCCATTGAAATGAACAGTCACTTATTTGCCGTATCTCACGACGCCAAATATTTATTCACCGCCGGTCATTGGGACTATAGTGTGAAAACATTCAGTTTTTCAAAAAACAAATACGTGTCGTCTGTCATAAGACACTTTGGTAAACATATAATGAAAGATTACTTAACAAGAGTCGTTATAATTATGAAGAGTACAAGTATTATCGATGTTTTAATTTTTTCTTTTTTAGACGTAGTGACATGTTTGGCACTAGATTCCTGCGGGTGGTACATGATAAGTGGCTCGAAGGATTGTACTTCGGTCGTGTGGGACGTTTCAAATGCAAACAATACAAATCCTAAACCATTCCAAACGCTTCTCGGCCATGATTTGCCCATCATCTGTGTAGCGATCGCTACGGAACTGGATATGGCTGTTTCTGGTTCACAAGATGGCACCGTTAATGTATATAGCATACATCAAGGGCTTTTGGTCCACTGTCTCACTCCTCTTGGATGTGTTTCCCCTCCGTCCATCATAACATTCGTGGCGATTTCATTTCAAGGACATATCGCTTTTTCAGCTAAAGATAAAGTACGATAGAAGTATTAATTTATCAGAACATTTATGTAGTTATATTTATACGTTTATCGTGTATAAGTATGCTCACATATTTTAATCATTCAAAAAATACATTTTTATGGTTTTATCATTTTTAGAAAAACCATTCCGTCCATGTATTCAGCTGCAACGGTGACAATTTAGGTTCAAAATACGTTGCAGCTCAAGTGACTGGTATTACAACTATAGGTGATTGTTTAGTGGTAGTCGACGATGCAGGAGATCTAACGCTAAGTAGACTATTAGGGTGAGTATTATAAGAATGCTTAAAATGACGCACATACGTAAATTAAAATTTATAAATCATACAAACTAACACCGCTTGGTTTTAGTTTAAATGTCAGTAGTATAAAAATATTTAATTTATATAATATATAATTTATGATAATATCATAATGGAAAATCAATTGTTAAACATTAGTTAATTGTTAACTATTTTTTTAAGTTTTTAATTAAGAATATGGAGCAAAAATAAATTAATAGCAAGAAGTCTAATACCTTAGATCAGTTAACAGTTATCAGTTATCACTAAAATTAAACATTTTTCAACTATTAACTGTATTCAATTAAAAATAATTTTTGAATAAAAAGTGTTTTAACTTTTAAGTAGAATAGTACTTATAGTAGTTTGTAATTGGAGATATTGTAATTGTATTTGTAACTGTAACTGTATTTAAGGGATAAAGTATAGGCAATTAAAATTACATAAAAAAAAATTGTTATTTTTATAATTATTTATTCACTAAGTTACACCAGTGAAAAAATTAATCTCTTTAGCCAATGAGATTTTCGCTTATGCAAAAGTACAGGTTCTTTTACATGCTAATGTTTTTTTTTTTATTTTGTAAATTTCATTATTGGTGCTTATTTGATAACTACAGTACTACATAAAAAAAGATAGTTAATTGAATATAAACATATCTCACTTGTTCCAGAACATTTCATAATAAATAGTATAATAAGGCATAACTGCATAAGTAGTGTAAACTTGAAACTATAAATTTTATGTAATAAATATAATTCCCTAAAGTAAATAGTAATATGTAGTTTCTTTAATATTAAATTGGCAATTTAAATAGTACCTTAACATAACACTAAAGCAAACATAAAAAAGACAGGGAAGTGGGTACCGCTCTGCTGTACATTAGGTGCCATGTAGATCATTATTACATATTATAGGAGTATTAAATTTGAATCCAATGATAGGTATCATTGTATACGAAAAACGATTCTGAACGAAGATGATTTGTCAGCCTAGCATATAATTTCGAATGGTTGATGAAAAGAGTGGTTTATGTTTATTGGCCTGAATACACCAAAATTTAAGTTCTTTGATAATTATTATAAGTTAAACTTATGGAAAATCTCTTATTGAATTTTCAACTCTTAGCTACTTATACAACAATTTTTATGAATTATATCTACAAAATAATTTGCGAATATTCATGGTTTTGACAAATATTTGAACTTCAAATGCTAAAAAAAAAATTGTGCATATGTATTCTTATAATTTTTTTTATCACTATAAGAAGAGCTTATGAGGAACTTTTTATTAAATTTTCAAGTATTAAACTGGTTAAAACTGCCTCTTTTTTCAAATTGTTTATCGCTAAAATAAACGTCTTAAAATATCTACGTTTATTTCAAATTAGTATTAAACTTTGGTCTTACTTCATTTTCCATCTCGGTAAGCATATAGCGGTGATCTCAAACTCATAAAAACTAAAAAACCTAACATAAAAACTCACATTACATTATTACTAACTATACAAAGTATTATCACTTGTTTTTGCTTTTGTATACGAACTATAAATGTTTGTTGTTTTTATAAAACAGTTTTTTCATAAATTCTACGATTTAAAAAACTGTTTCTATTTAAAAACAGTAAAAGATTTATAACAGTTGAATAGAACATAATATTATAAATAATTAAGTATTATAAAAACAGTGATTTATGATACCTTTATGGCTTTATAGACCATCATAACACAAGTAACATACTAACATGTACGCACCCAGTTGCCAGTACCCATGTGTATCAAAGCACAATTTGGTAAAAATACAGGGTGCGGCAGTCAAACCCGACGATTTAAAAAGAACTGGTGAGCAGGGCTAAAGTGGTAGAGATTTCGGGAATATTCTTATTGCTTTTAAATACCCGGAATTTAGTAATCATGGAGCATTGGTCGAGTGAACAGCGTGCGTTCGTGGTAAAAGCGTATTACAAAAATAATGATATATATGTAATATTATACATGTGACTAACTAAGGAAGGCAAGAGTGACACAATCTTTAAAAAATGAAGTTTTTAAATACATAACATAAAATTCCACTTGTGTAATTTTTATTTGTTTAGCGAAAAATTGATAAAAAAAATTTTTTCTATTTTTTAAAATTTTTTAAATCGTCGAATTTGATTGCCGCATCCTGTACAAATGTCTATTGGTAAAAACGGATTTTATCAAAGTTTAGTGCTTTACATAATATTGCTTTTATGGTGTTGTACACTTCAGGTTTCAAATAATGAAACATTATGTGTACAGTACTACAGTAGATTATACGGGTAGGTAAGTTAAAAACATGTAATTTTTGTAACAAACTTTAATGAGTGGCACATTTTAACAAGTGGCAATCTTAGGAATGGTAAACTTTTAATTTATCGTGTTTTTCTAGTTTTAAGTTAAACCCATATTATTATAATATGAGATTAACTAACTCCATTACTCAACGACAATGATGTTGCCTTTAAATATAATATAATATTATTAATTATAATATGATAAGTTAATTCGACTACCTATTATTTTAAGTTTATAAAAACGAACAAGAAATCAATATTATTTCTTAAAAAGTTGTTTAAAATAATACGAAAATATATAATATATATATAAAGCCTGACTTAAATGATTTAACGTTAAGACGACTTTTACATCATTCAACAGAAGAATTACATAATATATTACTTAATGAATAAAATAATATGTTTTTTTTTATTATTTTAACGAAAACTTTCGAACTTATTTTAGTCTACATCCGGTCTATGACGTCCCTCTGCACGTTCCGATCCAAACGGTGGTGGCGACTCCAGGCAACACGCACTTGTTGGCGCCACTGAGAGACGGAAAGATCGTCGTAATTGGATTGCCGAATTCAAACAATAATTGATCGTCGTCGCGGCATCTCTTCTCGGCCGAGTCTTTTTTTACAAAAACATGATATCGTTTCGACGGTAGTAATTATTTTTTATTATAATTATTATTATTATTATTATTATTATTTTAAACATTCTACTCTTGTTGTATAAAACGTTAGTTCGTTTTTAGTTTTAAATTGTATTCATAATTTTATTATTATTATCATTAATATCAAATATAGTACATAATAATAATAATATTTTATGATTATGACATATTAATGTAATATCGATTTGCCAAATATTATAGATAAAGACATATTTCCTCAATTGTATTGCTCATATATAGGTTATATATACTACATATTATATGTTCGATGGTGACTTAATTCGATTTTTAGGTGCTAATTACAATATCAGCTATCATCAATTATAATATTTTATTTATTAGGTATGTACTAAATTTAATTCATATTCATACTATCTAGTTTTCGGGTGTATGGTAAAAATAAATACGGAATAATAATATTATTGTTTATTAGTGTATTGTTACGTCGGTTTTGTTATTGTGATTTAATTGTACAATGTATTGTAATTCGATCATTATTTTAAGTATTAAATAAAAAATATAATTTTCTTCGACTTTGCGTTTTGTGTAAATTTTATAGTTTTAATTTTTACTCGTCTTTTCTTAATGACTTTTACACAAACTTTTTTTCTTTCTAAAACTACTAAAACTATTATAATATAAATAAAATAATGTAAACATTTTAAAAATACTTATTTTTTTTCAACTTGTAGAACATCGTGTAGGTATGTATTTTCTGTTTTTATCTGCGTTATCCATAATTATGCTATGGAATTGTGCTTTAGGATTGTTAAATGTTAAAATATATATCCGAGATATAAGCCGTTTATATTGTGACCCTTCGTCCTGACAAAAAAAAAAAAAACCGCGCAACTCCAATTGTGAATACGATTATAAGGCCCCAGTGAGAGGAGGTACGCGCTGTGTCCTTGATTATCAATTGAAACAGAATTTTGTACCAAACCTCTATTTTCCGGTTGTACTTGACCATTTTCAAATGAACTGACGATGAAATTTATTTCACCTATATCTGCTCCTACACGTAAGACATAGGTTCCTTCACGGTACCTGATGATTAATAATAATATATGTTATAGTACCGATTACTAATTATGAGTCGATTATTTTTAATTAATTCAATTATATTTATAATTTATATGAATACTTAATACTTTTCTATACATTCAATATAAGTTTGTTTACAAACTTTGTTTTTATTATTTTTATTGTAGATAAATAAATATATTAAAGTTATTTGAAATTAATTACTTAAAATGTATTTATTCATTTCACATTTGTCAATAAAGAATATTAAAATGTCTATATGGTGGTCATTAAAAATTATTTTATTTTATCCAGATGAAAACATGATTATCACTTTCTTGTTATTATTCTATTTATTAGTTAGGAAAGTTTAAATAAATAAATCAAATTTTTATAATAATTACTAATTAGTTATAAAATGCATATGTTTTATTACCTATTTCATTAAGAGTAAGTTATTACAAGACGTTTGTCGTATACGAGTTTTTAACTACTTTTTTATTCTAATCATAATTAAAGGTAAAATTTTAAATTATATTAAAATTCCTTGAATACCTATAATAGGCTTGATAAAATGTTTAAAATTCATATCACATAAAAAAATATTGTTAATGTCGAATTTGTTTAGGCATAGATGCTAATTTCCAAACATTTCTAAATACTTTTCTGCTTTTATAAATTTGTGCAATGATATAGTTTGCTATTTTAGCCTATATGTACTAATAATTATTACAAGGTTATACATTTATTATAACCTTTAAATCAAACGGTAACAATGAAATAATAATCTTAAATACCGTAAATAAACTATTAAGGAATTTATCTGGTGATCCACTATTTAAATTATATAAACCATTAATATCACTATTTGCAATAAATTTGTCACTCGTACGATTCGTAATCCAGTATAGTGAATTAAAGTTATCACGTGTTATCAGAATAGTAAAAATAATCATAGAAATTATTGTAGGAGTTCATTATTTTACTATTGGAGTGGGGAGATCCTTCGGGATGAATGAAAGCATAATATTTTGTACAACTAGTATATATTGTAAATCCTGTAAGTGTACGTCGTGAAATTTGTTTATAGTGCTTACTAACTTACTTTCGTAAATTTAAAATCAATAAATATAAATATTAAAATTAAAATTAAAAAATCAATAAAAATGGTAAAATATCTGAATTTGTTACTCTCGTTTTTTAAATAAATACCTAAGTCAATTTTATTGGAAGAATAAGTATACAGAAAAAAGCCGGAGAAATGAACAAAAAGTATGTTTTTCACCCATATACTAACAAAAACATTATACATTATTTTTATAGCATATTATTATAATTTTAATATAAAAAAAATAAACATATATAAAATATTATAATTTAATTTACCAACATGTTTTATTGCATACCCGCAATTACCTACTTTATTATATAAAATATTTAATTGTTACTATTCTTATTATTCTTATAGATAATAGTAGGTACTAATAAGAAATAACAAAAAAAAATAAAACCCAAAACAGTTTATGCCAGTATTTTTTCAATTAAAAATGTATATAACAAAAAATAGAGATATAATATATTGCGTGCAACTTTTTGAGAATTTTTACATCAAATTGTTAACTGATAAATCTTAATATAGTTAAATCATAATCTACTCTCTGAATACCTATTATATTAAGAAGCGTTAGATACAAGATCGAATGTGTGCAAGCTATCGCCCAAGTATTTACGTGTAATATTAATACATATTTAAATTTTATAAATAATAAGACTAAAATCGTTACTGAAGAATCAATTATAAAAACATCACAAAATAAAAAAACTAATGACTGGAGACAAGCAAAAAAAAATAATAAGAGTATAATTTTATTTATTAGGTAATGTAAAAACATTAGTTTTATAAAAACTTAAACAAATTATTATTAAGAACAATTTCAAAGATATTTAATGTATTTTAGTTAAAACTACTTATTTATTTAGTTATTAGAATTAAGAGGACAACATTTTACCCACGTGTAGAGTTGTTTCCGTCTCACAACGTAGGTACAACAGAACATTTTACTTTCAAAATAATCAATTTAACTCTGTTATTTTTAACTTAAATTGATACATCAAATTTTAAGGTAAAACTATAATCTAGAACTCACATATAAGTATTTTTTTAATATTTTAATTTTTCATCAAGTAATAGACATTTTATACTAGAACTAAAATTTAAAATTCTCATAAATTGTTTTAAAATTAAAATCTTAAAAAATCCTACTTTAAAGACCATAGGTAAAATTCTTACTTTTATACCTATCTTTATATTTTATAATTGGTCAATTTATTCTAAATTAAAAATGAGAGAGTAAAATGAACATATAGTTTGTTATTAAATGTATTTGTAAAACAGATAACACATAAACGGGTATAACGTCCTCTTAAGTTTATCATTGCCAATATTAAAATGCAAAATTGGCATTAATAAATTAAATAGTTAAATTCAAATCAATTAAAATTTTTTAACTAAGTAGTTATTTTTGTTTCTATTAATTTAACTTAACTGCACACACATTTACTTTATGAAAATTAGTTTATTTTGAATTAAACTACAGTTGAGTTACTTACACTAATTTATGTTAAAGTTTCTGAAAAAAATATTCAAGAAAATAATTTACTTGTGTACAGAGTGTACTTATGTCACTGACAGTTAAGCAAAACTAAATGCTAAGAAATTAAGGTATGTTAATAAGTAAGTTTTGCTTAAATCAATTTCAATATAAAAGTTATTTAAAAAATTTAATAAACTAATAAACCTTATAAACTTAACTACAATTTTTCTATTAAAACAAAAGATAAAGATTTATCAACATTTGAAAATTTTATAAATATTATAAAGATAAATGACACTATCATAATTGATAATATTTTCATTTGGCAAAGAAAATAATTGAAATTTGTAAACGAAAAAATAACAGAGAAAAAATAGTGATAAATAACTTTATAAGTCTTGTTTAACGTGGTGTTCGTCACTTCAAGTCTGATCACTATAGCATACATAATTTAACTTCTAAGTTATAACTAATTTTCTATCTTAAATTTAAAATCAAAAATTTTTAAAAAGAAAAATAATAGAAAACAATTACTAATTACGTTTTAAAATCATATATACGATTATACGTAATACGTATTACATCAAAACAATACAAAAAAATCAATACATTCATCACTTTGTTCAGAATCTAATAAATAACTATGTAACATTATGTACTTATATTTATTATTATTTATTACCAAAACATAAAATAATACTTGTTTTCTTTTAAAAGAATTTCAATACAATTTGTAAATAAAATATGTAGCACAAATGTACTTTTTTATTATAATTATGATAGTTAAATTTAAAATAATTGTATCGTATAGTTATTAATTTCGTAGAGTTAAATTACATTTCCACGATCATGATAACCTTTTTTTACTGTTTACTATCCTTTTACTACGAATTGTGAATATCTGGAAATAAATTAACAATTATCATATTATAATACAAGAAAATAGTGATAATGCATTTCTAGAAAACAGTAATTTGCAATGAGAGACAGTAAAATAAGATTATTGCAATCGCGAAAATGTAATTGATCTATAGTAAACTTAAATGTCTGTATACACCGAAACGTAAATGATTCTATAATGGGATCATGTTGTATTAATTATTTTTTAAGATTCAATTTCGCATCAATTCTGTGATAAATGAAGAACACTGGGTATTGAAAACAAGTTTGAATAATTATTTTTAAATTTTAAATCTATCATATCACTATAAATTTAAGCATTTTCCGTTGTATTGCCATACCTATAAGTACAAATATTAAAATGTTATGTAAACAATTTTAAAGCACAATATCAGTGTGTGATTTTTGTTGTATAAACATTTTAAATTATCAGTACATTATAAATGTAAACTATTCGTATCAATGGTCAAAATGTAAGAATTAATAATGACATAAAATAATATGTATCAATCTTATACAGGCTGATTCTTTTTACAGTAACTACTGAATATCTCATAAAATATTTATGTATTTGAAAACACATCATATTTACATAATTTGAAATAATTTAAAGCCATAATTATTGAAAAAAATGTTTTCATGTTCATTTTTTATCATCATAAGTTATTACATTTTTAAAATAATTACATAGCACAATTAGTACATTGTACATACACATACATTATATACATTTTTATATTCGTTCCAATCCCGAACATTTTTATGTCAATTTCAATAAATAAAAATGAATATCAAACAATTCTCCAAAATATAAAATTAAAATTTTTTGCTCTGGTTTAATAAAATGATTAAGGAAAAACTATAAAAATATTTTAATTTTAAATAACTTCAAATTATGTAAAAACAAATATTTTCAAAACCATTGATTGTTTTTAAGAGTGAGTGATGAAATCGAGATGTGTTTTTAGGTAGGTATACTATTAAAATAATAACCTTGGATTTTGATATCCACATTAATCTATTAAAAAACAAACGTAAGTAATAATATAACATATTAGTATAAAAGGTTTAAAATAATAGTGTGTAATAATTGTGGGAAGTGAGCTATTTCAGTCACGGAATAGCGATGAAATTAGACCAAGATTGAAATTTCCTTCCCAAATAGGTACAATATTTCATCATGCCTCTGCTCCTTCTGAAAACGCCTCTATCGCGTCAGATCCCAAACGGTTCCCGTCTATAATTGTTTGCTTATTTCCAAACGGTTCCCGTCAAAAAAGGTCTAACAAACAGGTAAATACCTAAACGGCTTTCGTAGAAAAAAAATTAAATGAAAGCTTAGTCATGTCAGTACACTTAATTTTTTAAAAGAACTAGAGTTCATTAGGATACAAATTTTCATCTAGTGAAATAACACGTATGGATAATATAAAAAAAAAATATGATTAATGTATGATTTTTTTTATATATCTACTTATACATGCATTTATTTTTATTTTTTTAACACTAAAATGTATTATTATTTTAATAAAAAAATCACAATATATGATGTTTCTGTATAAGTATTATAATTTATTTGGTTTACACCAACAAAAGTTTAACCACACCTTTTTTGAGACAGTTTTAAGTTTGAATGAAATGAAAATAAACTTATTATGTAAAAAACTAGAGCCGTTTAGAAATTTACCTGTTCGTAAAACCTTTTTGATGGGAGCCGTTTAGGAAAATGGGAGCCGTATGGGCTACGACCCTTTATCGATATTAGCCATTAGGTATTTAATTAATTAATTAGGTATTTATGGTATTTAATAATGAACTTTATTTTCCGTTCTTGGTTTCTATGTATATTGTATATTCGTCAAACTGTTTCATAGAATAACGGGAGTAACAACTACAACAATACCAATAACTACCATTTACCACCTAAAATTTGAAATATTAGACGAAACATATCAATAAATTCTTATATACAAAATATGATTTAGTCAGTAACGAAGGATTTCCACGTTTCCTCCAACTTAATACAGTGATTTGACCGTTATTTAACCTATTGGAAAAAAATAATCATTGTCCGCTGTACATTCTCCAATGCTGCAATCACCATCGAAAACTTAACTTTTAGCGGAGATGAGATTAAAAATTATTTATTTATGTACGTAATACCATGTAAAATAAAATAATTTTCTTTTCAATAAATTATTATTTTTTTTGAAAAACAAAATTGTACTTAGATACCTTAATTAATTAATTAACAAATAATACAATAATAGTCAAAAACATATATTTAAAATATTTTATAATAATATGTAGCATAATTATTATTACCTAGTTTTTTTTTTTTTTTATCGAAATTAAAAGCGTATTTTTATCTAGATTTACCTATTTTATTATTATAGACAACATTATATTGTGTTATCTAAGTTTTGAGGAACTAATTATCTCTGATAATTAAATTATGATTATCTTACAAAAACTGGTGTGACATATTACATATATTCAATTTTACGTGATTTTTACTGTACGTGTGCAATAGAATAATTAAAATTGGAACATTATTTAGACCTGTAGTCACCGTCAGACCTTGTAATGCATAAGTGTTAATCGTGTTATTTGCAAATTCACAAAATATATCTAAAATATAATTTTAATCAAATTATTTAAACTTTAAATGATTCATTCAAGAAAGTAGTATTACCCTAGATTCTAGAAATTGTTGAGTTATTTTATATGCATACAAAACTGTCAAAGCGCAAAGTTATTAATTACATACAGTTGGATTTTGATTAATATTAAATAACCAATTTCGTTCTTTAAAATATTATTTTAGTTTCCAGTCATAAGATAGTGAATTGTCAAATGATACCAACCACTGTCACCTATAATAACTATATTTAATATGTATGTTATAAAGGTGGCCAAGCATAATTTAAAATTGAATGATATAGAAAAATACCAATTTATCGGATTTTTATCAAATATTTGCTCGAATATGCATAAAAATAACGAAATATGCAAAAAAAATAAATAATGAAGTTAAACTCGACAATTTCCTGTTTCAAATAATATTATATTATACACCGAAACAGGTGAGCCGATAATAACTACGTTTTTAAAGATTAATAGTGCTGCGGCGGAGGCATAATAATCATAATATTTATCTTTACAATAATAATATACGTCTATATTATTCAATTATAAACTATACTTGCCCACCTATCTGAATAACAAATGAATAATTACAATATTTTGCAAGTGGACATTTAAAATATACACACGTCATATATGTATAATAATACATTACCATTAGTAATATGTTTTCATTTAAATTAAATAAAGACGAAAACTATCATTTCATGACGTGTAGGAAGGCAAATTTTACTTAATTATTATACATCACATACCTATTACCTATGTATAGTAATAATAATTGTTACCTATTACTAGATAAATATATAATTATAATTAATGTACACTCTATTGTTATCATTATAGGTACCTACGTAGATTTTATGAACACCAATATTGTGAATTTGAAACTTTTATAAATGATTTTGTGTAATTTGTACATACACGATGTATATTGGCTATTGTTAATTAATAATCTAAGAAAAAAAAATGAATGAACGGAGCGCATATAATATAAATTATTCACCAAACTTTAACCTTTACTTTTCCTAACACATTTATTTAGACATTGATTAACAATAATTTTACTATTATTGAAATTGATATGTAATGTATAAAAAAAATTGTAGGTACACAGACTTTATTAAAATATAGTTTTGGTACCTATTTAATTTATAGCAATCAAGGTTCATAAATTATAATATAGGTATGACATTATAGTAAGTCGTCATTAAATAATTTTATTTTTATTTTATATACATGGATTTTGATGATTAAGTGAAATATAGTTATATGAAATATCTATTACCTATTTACCTAACATAATTTATAATTTATTCGTACCTAACTATATAATTATTATTATTTATTTACTCCTATTGAGTCTAATAATATTATTAATTGTTAATACATAATAAACAAATTTAAATATACATATTATGCATTTATTCCAAATCTGATTCTTTGAAATAATTATTGTTAGTTAAAAATTGTTAAACAAATCATTTTTGTTTTTTAATATTAATGCATCTAAATTGACACTTTTTTGAAAAGTTTCTAAATTTTTAATATAAAAGATTTTTTTTAATAAAGTTTTATAAAAAATATAAAAATTATTTAATATTTATTTTAGCACTAATTACTCTGAACATTTTTACAAATATTCAAATATCAATTATTATAACTTTCAAAACATCATAGTCCTATATAACTAAATCTATTATCATCATGGGGCCTAGATTATCCTCAGTACAGATATCAAAT
The DNA here is from genome assembly GCA_009835225.1 of Aphis craccivora. Lineage (NCBI taxonomy): Eukaryota > Metazoa > Arthropoda > Insecta > Hemiptera > Aphididae > Aphis > Aphis craccivora. Next base: position 18,696 of record VUJU01000625.1, on the reverse strand, counting down.
AACTCAAAAGTTAGAAACTTCTAGTTTGAATTCTGATTTATATAAAAAAAATATATTTCAAAAACTTTCTAGCAATTTACAATAAAAATAAAAGAGAGGACCACGTTAGAAAATGTTTGTAATTGATGTACTTCATTATTTTAATATACCGAAACATTTAACAAATATGGATTAGAATAAATTACTTTATTAAGATCAATTAGATAATTCAATTTTTTTAAATTTAAAGTCTATTTTATTATATTTAAATATACAGCTGTCATAAAACCGAATTTTACAACTCAGCCACTCCTAATAAGCGTTGTTGGCTACTGTATCTTAATTTTAAATCCATCGATCAATATAAGTAGTAAAAAATATAAAATTATTCAATCCTTTTGCATTAGACTTAGACATATTATTTTTATGTTTACTTTATTCTCTTAATTCTAAACCGTAGTCTTGCTAATCAAAATATAATTAACATTTAACCTATTCGTTTAAATTACTTTTATCAATTCCAAGATTTATAGATTCTTAAACCTTTTTTACATCAAGTCTCCACTCGTTTTTAATCTACCTTATACACTTATTGAATGTGTATAGGTATTTCAATTGCATAATGTCTATTATACATATTAAAGCAATAGGTTTTGTTTTAGAATTGATAATATTATTAAGTGCATAGAATTGACTAAGAGTTTTAGAATTGATATTGTTTGAAATCCATTAGAATCAAAAGAATCAGAAAAAAAAATAGTATTAAAAACTTGTATTATACTAATATATTAAAGGTACTATGCTATTGAATTTTGAAACATTTTCATTTTTAATACTTAGAAAAATTGGTCAACTACTAATTTTTTTTTTTTTTTTGGGGGGGGGGGTTCTGTTTATTAAAACTGAAGTTGCAAGTATAACATAAGTATGAAAATTCAAAATATTATTAAGCCCATCCAAAAAAATAATAAAATGTACATTGAAATACTGGTTTAATAATAATGTCTTTACACTTTACAGTGTTTTTTTTTATTTGTATTTTACTTATGATATAATTTTGTTTATAATTATTATACTATTTATACCTACATCATACTACTACTTAAGACTTAAGTTGTTAAAATATAATTGTTTCATTATAAATTCTACTTCAAATCACTTTATAATAACTTAAGTGGTCTAGTGTAAAAAATATTTACTGGTTTGTTTAAAATGTTTGTTAAATTCGGAAACGTTACTTTTACATATACTTAACGTCCAAAGAAAATGTCAGTTTAGTGTTACAAAATTTTATTGATCACCATCTTACTTTCACTGTAATTATTTTTTCCATATCACATGCGTACCTACATACATTTATTGCACTGAAAGGAGATGCTTATGATAAATACAATTTTTTTTGGGGGGGGGAATAGATTATAGGGGATTATATGTGAAATGTAATAACATTTCATCCCCCACCGCTACAAATATGACCAAATTACGCCATTTAAATCAGCAGGTACATTGATAACTGACACAGATACCCATAAGGGACAGCCGCTCCGCGTTCTATGCAAAATGTAGTAAATATATTTCTTAGTCTTTTGAAGTAAAATAAATAATAATCCATATTATTCGTTAGTTTAACAAAATTACAGTACCAAATGAAATTATATATAAAAATATTTAATTGAAAAACAATACGTACTTACATAATTTCATTACTTAAAAAAAGTAATTAATAATAGCGATACGTTATACTGCACGTTATTTTGAAAAGAACCTTATAATATTATATTAATATAAATATTAGTCATTATTAATTAAACTCAAATTTTTAAAAAATAATATTGAATTATTATTATTTGATGAAATAATATGGTTCTGTGATATATTGATACCACATTATACTTATAGGACGTAGATAGGTACTATGAATATTTACTTCTATTTTATACTAAATTATATACCAACAATTATTTTTGTTATTATTATTATAGAACGATCGACATCGACGGGTTATTAGAAGAGGTGGGCGAATTTGGAAAATATCAAAAACTTTATATATTTTTTCTCGGACTGTCGTTACTATTCACCGCGTCGTCCACCATGTCGTTCGTGTTCACTACGGGAGACATGAATTACAGGTTTTTTTTGTTTTGTTTCTCTATGAAACACCACCCTTATCAGCTTTAAGTGGAAACATCCGATAATTGTTTTTAATTATCCCATTAACTTTATGTAATTAATACACTTAGTATTGATTAAATATAAAAATTATATTTAATAACATTTTTCTTAATTTTTAACAAATGAAAATTACTTTAAACGTCATCAAATTTATATATTTTATTTTTATTAAATTAATTTTAATGTGTACTAGTGCATAAATCAAATTTAAATTTTATGTATTTACTGATATTTAAGTAAAATTTTAAAATATAGCTATAAATTAAGGACTGGACGTTGAATTCTTGATTAAAAGTTAAAATATTTTGAAGTGTTCAAAAAACACAAATCGCACATCATCAATTCCACGTTTTGAAATTAAACGCTCTAAATATATAACATATTAACATATATTATAAACCAATACCTCAGGACTAAAAAAAGTAAATTTTTGTGTTTGAAGTAATTTTACTAGCTGAGTAATTAAATATAAAATCCTTATTAGTTATTTATTACTAATAGTTGTTGTATTGTATAAAATATAAATAATAATTATATTGATTAAAGGGAAATAAAATTATTAAAAATGATCGGATATTCCCCCTTAAATGATCATCAATGTTTTTTCACTTTTTATGTCCACCGTGCAGATGTCTGATAAACGGATGTGATTCGGCTTCTGAAACGGAAGTCGAATACTGGCCAATATGGCTAAACCGGACCGTGCCATTTGATTACGATGACCACCGGCTGGCTAAGTGTTTGCAATACGTACGACATAATCCGGACGCCATCAATAAAACCAACAAACACATTTTCCAATGTGAAGATAGCGACTTCAACAAGTCTTTGAGCGTGCAGTGCGACGAATTCGTTTTCGAATCTGGTGGGGAGACAACAATAGTTTCTGCGGTATCTAACAATACATAAATAAACATATACGAATATATAAATCCATAATGTTATAAATTATAATTTACAACAATAATATATAATTGCTGTGCACAGTCATGAGCGTGGGGGGGTATTTGGTAGGCTTAACAAATATTAACACTCAACAATTAAGATTAAATTAAGATCATCTTAATTGACTTTATTTAAAATATATTAAATATTAATACTTGACAAGATGTATAAAAATAATATTTATTTTATTGTTATCTATGTTAGTGTTTTACTCAGATAAATTGTGCTTATTACATTAAACTAGTGTGGTAAGTCGTAAGTGGCGAGATAATTCTCATACTATCATTTTTGTAATTATTTATTATAACCACATTTTATATCATCACGTTAGAACATAACATAATTTTTGATGTTATATTATATTATTATACCAAACGATAAATTTTAAAGATTATCGTCAAAAACTAACCTAACCTACATCAAAATGATATGAAGTTGGTAATAAAATAAATAATGAACCAAAGATAGACATCAAAGAATTTGGTTCCAAAAACATAAAATAATAATTTTAAATTTTTATAAACTTCTAAACTTAGTTCTAATTTTGGCAATTTCTTTGACATTGTGTGATGTAAATAAGTAATATTCAACAATAAAACGTGTCAATACTCAATGTATGAAACCGTTTATCATCCCTGGCAATTCTAAATATGGAAAGAAATATTTCATAATACCCTCTGTGCTTAGTTATTATTCTAACCTAATCATGAGTTCACCTATATGATTATGATTTATGACACTGCTTAGAATACAAGTATCCTATTTCATAATCATAATTTATAATATAGATATAAAGTATCGATCGATAATTTAACACGACTATTATAATTTATGTAAAACAGTTCAATATATTTTGCAAAAACAACAAATGGAAACTGACAATCGTAGGGAGTCTCAACAATATTGGTCAGTTTTTCTCGTTACCCATATCCGGGTTTTTGTCAGACAAGTAAGTTTAACAAAATATTTAGTTAATAACAACAACAAAAAATTAATTGGAACTTTGTGTTAAGATACGGCAGGAAAAACATAATTATTATCGGAAGCGTATTAGCAGCAACGTGTGGTATTTTACGTGGCCTGTCAATAAATTACACCATGTTCCTGATATTAGAATTTTTTGATGCTTTTTTTTCCGGTGGAGTTTATAGCGCCACTTTTATAATGGGTAAACGATTTAGTAAAATTCAACTGACAACGATTTTTATTATTTTATTTGTGCTTTTAAGTACCTAACCTATTAAATATAAGCTTATATTTTAAAATAAAAATAAATAAATATTTAAGAAAATCTAATGCACGTTTGATCGTGTAAAAAAATAATATTATAGTTATAATTTTCATATCGCACTACATACATTTTAGGAACGATATCAATTATTATATTTTTTGTTAATTTCATAAAAATGCAGTTTAGCTAAATACGCTTGAATATCACTTATATATTACAAGCACCCAATATATTTAATATTATTTTTATAATTAATCCGATAGAATGTTTAATAAACGATGTATCCAATAGGTATTGGGCTAGTTGGTACGAAACAAAGAGTTTTTGCAAGTACTGTTTTAAGCGCTTACTATCCAATCGGCGAGGCATTAGTCGGAATATTGTTTTGGTATGTTCAAGACTGGAGGAAATTCTTGATATTCTTAAACTTACCGGGATTGTGTTTCGCGTTGGCCTACACGTAAATTTGAATTACTATCAATAATATAAATAAACAACTATAACCAACTTTTTGCATAAACTTTTATATAGGTACTATAATATATTACTATAAACTCTGATGATTTGTCGTTTGTACACAGAATTATTCCAGAGTCCGTTCGCTGGATGATCACCGCGGGAAAAACTAATGAGGCCATAGAAGAATTGAAATACATTGCAAAATACAATGGAAAAAAACTATCAGAAGAAAGTTTAAAAAAACTCGAGATGTTTAAAAGCACCAATGAAAAAGAGATTGAAATAGTAAATATACCTACACATATACGTCATATTATAATTAATTTACAATAATAGAAGCGGCCCTAGAGTAGGTCAATTAGGACCTTATAAGAACATTTTAGGAACCTGCGGTTGCTCACCATTGTGAAACAATGTATATAGTACGAGTATATGAACATATTTCATATTTTGATAAAAATATAGTTATTACATTAATAGTTATAATATTTATAAAATTAATAAAACTAAAGATATCAAAATAATTAGCAATAAAGAATAAATGTTAATATTTATGTTAAGAATTTCTTATGAAATTGCAATTAAAATTTAATAAAAAAAAACTAGACTAAAGCTAAGTTTTATGTATTTTGTAAAAAAAAATATTAGATGTGCCTAAAAGGTGCCCAACTATTATATTTATTAAGACAATAATTATTAACATTGTGATATAGATATACAGCTTCACTTCCCAATACCTCCCGATACCTATGTTTATTACAATATAGGTACATTTTTAAAATTATTGTATTATATGTCTATATAGTCAGTGACGTAGCCAGGAATTACCCAAGGGTGGGGTTTAATGACCTTTTTATTTTGCTTACCTCTAAAATATATTGTCCAGGAGCGGTAAAACGGGTACCTATAGTCGAATTGCACTTATTTTAGTCGAATTGCAATTGAGTTGAAATAAAGTAATGGTAGAACTGCACTTGGGCTCAAAAAAAGTATTTCCGCAAAAATATCACGCATTTGATGTGGTTAAACGTTTAGAAAACACTCATTTCCTTTCCCACTTAGGTACAGGCTTAGAACTGACGATGATTTTAATCATTGGCGTGGTTAAAATGATAGTTTAATACATACACTATGTTAAAATATAATATAATAAATACCTATATTTTTTAAATTTAAAATTTTTTTTTTTTTTAAATCGTCATATATAATTATTATCATTTTTACATTTTTTTTAATTTCAATCACTTATTTTTGTAGTTATAAACTAATAACAAATATTAATTAACAATATTAGCTTAGTAATTCGCTTTGAGCATAAAAGTCAATATATTTTTATATCTTTTTTTTTTTTCTGGTACCATGTAGTTGAAGATCTTATATCAGTAGTCTACATCAAAATATAAGTATCTATTTTTAATTATGTTAAAACATCATTTTCCAGTTTATTTTTTAGATTTGTAATCAGTCACAAATTTTGTATTTTACAATTCCATGATTGCGATTAATAGAATCTACATCTTATTATTCTAAATAATGGAAACATGTCATAGATTGCATTCTAACCTCGCCAATGATTAAAATCATTGTCAGTTCTAAGCCTGTACTTAAGTGGGAAAGGAAATGAGTGTTTTCTAAATGTTTAACTACATCAAATGCATGATATTTTTGCGGAAATACTTTTTTTGAGCCCAAGTGCAGTTCTACCATTACTTTTTTTCAACTCGAGTGCAATTCGACTAAAATAAGTGCAATTCGAATATCCCAGTTGTAAGTGCGCTAAAATGTACCGAGTTGTACGCTAATTGAATATAATACATTTTATACATAAGTATAACAATTAACAAAACTATAAATTAATATAAGTAATAACAATTTTTTCTAATGGGGGGGTTGAACACCCAAACCCCCCCAGGCTACACCACTATAGTATATAGTATACTAATTATATACAGTTTATTATATCCATTGTAGAAAACAGCCATATCATTCAGGGGTAACTGATTTTATTTTAAATAATAATACATTTATCTATACCTATTATCTACAAATAATATAGGTAATAATATAAGTAAACATAATATGTGTATCATATTTTTGTTAATTTTGTCATTTTTCTACCAATCCCCTCAAAATAGCGGACACCTCCAAGTAGGTAGTATCTAAAACTTCAGCGACTGATAGTGTTTGGTAGGTATTTATAAATTTCACTATATTTTGGTGTATTTAGTGCATAATACTTCTTAATAAATAGGTAAGTACTATTGTCTATTGAAATACAATATAAAAAATTATAATATTGTTATTATATTTTAACATTTTTTTGTACGAATGTATTGATTGAAAAAACAGCACATTGAGAATTTTTTTTTTCTATACCACACAAAACCTAGAGTAGACTCTATTTGACAATTTGATATTATGTTCATAATATTCTATTTTTATATTTAGGAAGAAATGACGAAGAGAAGGACAACCAGCTGTTCAAGTCAGCAAGCGTTTAAGCGTGCTATGACTTCTAAGCGCATAATACTTCGAGTGATCAACTGTTCGTTCTGTTGGTAAAGTACATATAAAATATACTCCTGCATTGTATTATTTGTCTTCGTTTTTAATTATTCCATATTGAAGTACAAATCATATAATATATTCAAAATATGCTTAAAATAAAACTATGGAAAAAATAAAGGTTACACATTATTACATTAATCATATTATACATTTGATACTCTGATATGTGAATTTAGTACCTATTCAATATTTTTACTGAAATATTTCTTAGCTATCGTTTCCCTCTCCTCTCACTTGTTTGATAATTCTAGTTTCATCAAGACCAATAGGTAGGTACACTTCTGTAAAAATTAATTTTTAATGATTAGAAAATATTTTCAGATCATAATTAATACTGGTGTTAAAATATTATTAGTTACATTATGTTATGCATAATATATCTTATATATTAGTATTCACTATTCGTAATAATGATAATAATTATTAACGAAAATATTTCTTCACTAAATAAAGTGCTTAACCGGCAACCACTATAATTAATAAGGATTATCTAAATCCATCTCTGTTAAGGGGCCCGGTACAAGATTTTCAAATTTTCCACAATTCTATAGAATTTGAAAATAAAATTTTGAATTTTATTTACCCCCTTAATTATGATACTTTTCCACTAATTTACTATCCGATACCTATTTAAGGGGGATTGATAGGGTGTATGATATATTTATATCGAAAAAATGACTTCACGGTAATAATTCTCAGGCCTTGTAGAATTGTCGGATTTTGGTAACTATATCTCTATTTGAAAGAAGAAAACTTCCTACAGGCCGCATCGAACTCCGATTTTTATTTTAATCAAAAGAATAGAAATATATAATTTATAAAAAATTGCTTAAAATTGTATTATTTAATATTTTTGTAGACAGATTATAAAGTTTGAGATTAAAATATTGAAGACGGAGATCGATGCAGTCCGTAGAATATTACCCTCAATTATTTAAAAAAAAAAATTATCAAATTTGGTTGATTTTACAGAACAGAATCCCTATTCCCGTAGAGCGTATTTTTGTGTACAAAATCGCATTGGCACCGGGCGCTTTAACAATGTATGCTGCATTGTTGTCGCTACAACATTTAATTAATTAATTAATTAATACAATAATTTGTATTTCATACTTCTGTGTATCATGTATTATTATTATACCCAGGATGATCAACACGCTCATATATTATGGCCTGTCGATGAGCTCGGGTTCAATAGTGGGAAATCGGTACGGGAACTACATTCTGTGCAGTCTTGTTGAAATCCCGGCGTTGTTTTTGGTGATCAAAATCATGAACAACTGTGGCCGGAGAGAGTCGCAATGTGCCACGCTCTTAGTGTGCAGTAGTCTGTGCATTTCGATCGCGTTCGTCCCAAAACGTAATTATTAATAATATTTATGGTGACCACTAAGCAAGTAGTTTTTATTTTTTCGGACCGCTTTATAATACTTATACCATTGCATGTGTTTTCTAATCGGATCCAAATAGATGGGGTGGGAAAAATGCAAATCTCAGAGACCAAGACAATCCTAGAGCTCAACAACAATAAGCCATTATTTACATGGGGCCCTGATATGAATTAATATAATTTTCACGATCGCGGGTAGCCAAAAATAGTAGATATTTGTAATCTACACCAAATTAAGTCAAAAAAGTATCTATGTATTCAATTATTTTATCGGTAGGTACCTTTATCGATATCAGCTTTAAGACTCAAATAACAATCATTTTACGAGATTTCTAATTAGGTACCCGCTGCTTTATTTACTGATGGTAACACAGTTGGACGTCTGATCCGTCGTAATCCTATTACACATTTACACACTACACAGTATACAATATTAAATTCACTTATATATGCGTTTATTATAGAGGTATTATATTATTAATATTATTTTAATTTATATATACATATTATGTTTTTCATATATTATATTATTACCAGCTAGGTATTTATTATTGTTGTATGATAGGCAACTTTAAAATCAATAATAACGTGGGTATATACGTACCGTGCAACGGTGTAATAGATAAGTTAATGAAATAGCCACTCAAGAGAATATTCTGTATTACTATAGTTTAATAGCTTCTCACACATTCAACCTTTATTGCTTCATTTCTTATACTTTACTATCTTAACATATTGTATATAACTATACCATCAAAAGAATAATTTATTTAAATTTTAATGAAAATTATAATTCATATATTTTATTACCTAGTTTAATGCAAGTGACATTAGTATCTTAATTTTATTGAAAATTACCAAAGCATTTCAAAAAGTTTATGCAAATTAGTAATTATTACACACGATGTTGATATTTTAGCTAATTTTTTTGCAAATTGACTACAGCCCTTAATATACCATCGTCCATTGTATGTACTATGTATATTTTGTTAATGAAAGATTTAATAATTATCGATAATTCGATAATTTTATTAAACTATTTACATCAGAAACCCAAAATATTTAAACCAGCTTATAAAACATTATAATAGTAGGTACCTACCTACAATGCATATTATGGTATTTTAAAGGATATATACATCTTCTTAGTTCTTGGTGTAGGTACCTAACTATACTTAACGCCTTTTGAGTTTTGGCTATGGATTATGGTTAAGTGAGCTGTGGATAACTATTGGCTATTTTTAATATTGACTTTTTGTTGTCAAAAATGTAGGTATGACCTAAATGTCAAAAAAGTTGTGAAATATTATAATGATATATTGTTGCCCGGCCGTTTGACCAACTATTGTTTTATTTTTAGACGCAGTTATCTTAAATGTACTCCTATACCTGATTGGAAAGTTCTCCATAACAATTTCGTTCGTAATACTGTACATGTACACCGCCGAAATGTTCCCAACGGAAATCCGACATTCTCTGCTTGGTATATGCTCTATGTTCGGCAGACTCGGTTCGATGGTGGCACCACAAACTCCATTATTAGTATGTATACTTATGATTAATATGTCATCTAACAATAAATATAATGGCAGTATTGCTATATCAATGATTGTGATATTGTCTTTACTATAACAGTATAGGTTAGGTTAGGTATACATTCAAAATGAGATCATAACTCGACGGCGATCAGTTTTCGTCTGCGACGATCAAACGCTGCCAAGTTCCAACACCCATATAATCAAACAACGGGTTCGGAATTCTGATCGTGTGGCTAGCACTACGGAACGAAGCCACGCCCAAGCGCACAAGTTGGCCGCCGAGGTACGATCTCATTCTGAATAGAGTATATGGACTATTTGTCTCGCATGGAAGAGCAGATTGTGTTGCCCCAGTAAATCACAGGGAGATATTGGGCATTGTGAATCTTAAATAATCCCAAAAAAATAATAATAATAAAACTGGATGATTTATAATAAAAAGTGACATTATTTTGATGGTCTTCTAGAAAAATAATAAAAAGAAGTGCAATCAATACATACATAAAATATAATTTACGTGTATCTGCAAGAAATACATTTAAAATACGACTCATTTCAGGTATAGGTCTCAGTACATCTGTATATTTATATATATACTATAAATAACAAGATATAGATAATACCGTTTAATCACCAATCTGAAACCGAGTCCATAGAAATATAGAATAATAGTAAAATCCAAAATTCTTTCCGCAGAAACACTATATAATACTACAGAAGTATTAGATATTTAAATGTACATTTTACATGTTTAATTACAATAACACTTGGGTGTATACCACTCTGCACTCAAATAATTCAGTAATACATAATATACCTATATTAGTTAGAAAAATCAGCATGCTCATTGATTGTACAATTTTAAATTTTAATATGCTATACACCTATAAATTATTGTTTTATGATGTTTAGGTTACTTATTTTGGCGAATTATCGCCATTACTACTCTTCAGTGGATCTGCTCTACTCTCTGGATTACTCGCATTACTGTTTCCAGAAACTCTCAATAAAAAAATGCCGGACACAGTTTTGGAAGCTGAACAAATTGGCAACTCCACCAGTTGATTTATACCTACGACGTCAGACTGTATATTTTTTCTCACATAATGATGTCTTAAAAAATCTTATGAAAAATTAGTCAATTTAATTTATTTACATAAATTATTTTGAAGTTAAATGTATTATGTTTAAAACAAAAAGTTGATACATTTATATTGATGCAGTGTACATGTATAAAATGTTATTGTTTTGTTGGCATTTTGACTTACATACACACAATAGAATTGTGTTTATGTAATGTTTTGAAAAATGTGTTTTTAAGACTTATTTAAAAAAAAAACTAAAAATATTTTATACTATTTGTATGAGACCTTATTATAAACATGTTTTTGAAATAGAATATTATAGGTACTAAATAAAATGTATTATTTAACTATACAATTATTATCACTATACAGTATTTCTTAAATTTGTTTATTCGTGTTACAATTTAAACTACCAAGGATATAAGCTAACAAAAATAAATAATTATTTATATTAAAAAATGTATATACAATACAGCGTCTAAATAGAGTTGTGCATATGAATTATTTTTAAAAAAGGAACCTTTAATAGATTGTATAGAATTTCTTCATTTAGTTTAGTTTTGATAGTTTTACTGCTAAAGATTCGCAGATTATCAACTTTATTTAATTTTATAATATTAAAAATTTTTTTTAACATTAAAAGTTATTCATATTATACATATTACATATGTATTTAAAATGTTAAATACTTTAACTATGGTCTAGCAGATATTCTAGACAATAAGTTATAAATAGGATAATGAAAATATTATTAAACTGACATTACTATTAAGAAATAAAACACAGCTTAAAAAGTAAAAACAACTTTTATTAAATGAACTATTGTTTTTATGTATCTAAAAATAATATATTAACATACAAGTAATGAACTTTTGAATACTAATTATATAACTTACCAAAATTAGGATACACAATTCATTTTTTGATTAGATTCAATATAAGATTGTTCAGTAATGAATGAAGGTAGTGTACTCATTTGTTTGTATGATGCATTACATTCTCTAATATTTTCTAACACAAAATTAAGATTCCAATGTTTCATTAAGAGCGCTTGTTGAATTGTAAATGACGAATATCTTATACAGCGTATAGCAGTACATGTAGCTGAACATCTCAACTTCAGTCCTATTTCATGTACTAATGATAATAAATAACTCTCATATTCATTAATAACATTAACTTCTGAAATTTGAAAAATAAAATAAATATTAGGTGTATAAGCTGTATTGTTTTATAATATTATAATTAAATGTTAAGTTGTATAATATAATCAAACAAACTATTTAAAATGTATTTTTAAGAAGCTGTCAGCACATTGTTTTTTCTTTATTTGACCGTCACACACAATAGACAAAATACATTTATACAAAATCATTTTTTTTTTTTTTTATGTTTCTGAATAATGTAAAAGTAAAATCATTTATTACAAAAATTATAAAAAATCAAATCTTTTAGAATATGACATATTGATATGTATAAATATCAAAAAAAAAAAAATGTATAATATATTTAGATTTACAACATTATATTGTTTTATGGCAAATTCTCAAAAATATTAACTTGTATTAATTTTCAAGTTACTAGTTTTACTCTTAGATTACACAAAAACCATAAAAACAATTTTACATGAATGTATATTATCTATAACGCATGCAAATTTGAATGAGAAAACAAATATTGCTCTAACATCTTCTTAAAAACCTATAGTAACATTCTGTGAAAAAATGAGATACTTTTTGGTTATCCCGACTACCAGCTGATGCCGTGACTACAACTGATCTAATTTCATTATCTAGACTACATATACATGTTGACGATCGCCGTCTTCAATCAATCACGACTACCTAAATCTAACCAAATAACTATTATTTAATAATTATTACCAACCGCTAGATTACCAAAATTATGGGCATCATTTTTTACCCGGTGACCACGAAATGATAAATCCGTGCCTGTGACCTACCTTAAGTAGTGTTGCATAGCAAATCAAGGGATATTTTTGTTTTAAATGTCCTAGCGAGCGAAGCAAGTGACAACGCTGGCCCCTAATTCTCAGACAGTTATTTGATTAAATTTATGTGGTGTCAAAAGCACGATAATCCATTTATGTTTTAAATTACATGATTAAACAATTTCTTTATCGAGTTAGTTATACATTTTGAATTTTATTTTTAGTTTTTACAATAGTTTTAATAATTTTTAATTCATTCTTTAAAATTATGCCATATAAAGAATGGTATTCGCGATTATGTGATAATAAAAGTTATACTATAATAATATACATTAAATTAATTATATAAATGACAAATTCATGTTGGTCAAGACTTTGAGGAGGTAGTCGAGATAATGGAATTAAGACTCATAGTATTCGGGATAGCAGAAAAGTACCAAAAATGATTTTAAAAATCCCCTTTGCTTTTACTTTTATAAAAAAATTTTAAATTTGTAAATTAATTGTTTATTATTCTACAAGGATTTTTTTTTTAAAAAAAAAAAAGATACATAGAACACAGTTATTTGTTAATTTTCACATAAAAACATTAAAAGATTCTAGTTCTTATTCAATTTTAACTTTTACCTATGATGAAATTTGGTAAGTCTAGACTTATACATTTAATTCCATAGATTAAAGGAATTTTAGAAGATGCTGGTCGGATTAACCCTTTTGTAGCCAAATTATATGCTGTTTGAGTTTGAGTATCTACATTGGCCAGCCTAGAATGTAAAGTCAGTAAGTATATTAAGATAACAAAATAACATTATAAAAATGATTACATAATATAAAATGTAGTTACTCAAACATCTTTTTTTGATTTGATGCCTGTATTGTAGACATAAGTTTATCAACATTTTCACGTTTTACAAAATCATAACGTCCTTTTTCAATAACTTGGCCATCAATATGCATATTCTTGGTCATAATTCCTAATTGTCCATGCAAATGATATGTTCGCAACGGATAGTTGTTTTGAAGATTTCTTACCATTTTTGTACCTTTATTTAGTCCCACAACTTAAAAAACAATATTACAATTGATCAATAGCTAATATAGCCTATAGGTAAGTAATGAGTAAGTATTAATTTTAACCATACCACAAACGCCTGACACACGTTTACCCAAATGGGTAGTCCAAATACATTTAATATCTTGGGTTTGGTACCTGGGACCAACGACAAGTACATTGTCTGCATAACTGGGCTCTAATTTTACATTAAGTTCTTTTGTCGTATCCCCGGAAATTACAACACGATTTTCAGGAGATCTAACACCGCATAAATTCAATTCTATAATAAAATAATACATAATATGTACTCGTGTCTACAACGTTTTCTGAGTTTTGTTGTTGATAGTCAAATTCACTTACCTTGTGTTAACTTTAACAGCAATGAATGGCGACAACCACTTAGGTGAACTCCCGCAGGTTTATATAAACACACAATTCCATTCAACAGTTTAAATGCTTTTTCACTAGTCGACAGATTATTCATCTTAAATGTTTATCATCGATTAGAAAAGCATAATTTTACAATAGTAACAAAGTTGAATGCAACTTAAAATTTAAAATTTTATCATGAAACGGCTAAAAACCATAATTAAAATATTACTCACAGATAAAAATTAAAGAATGTTAAGAATAAAGAAAGATAATAATGTTAAGATGGGTTTCAAACTTTCAAAATTTCAAATAAATAAAAGAATAATTAATGTGAAATCATGATAAATTAATTTATCATGTATGATGTACAACAATAACTGATGTGTGAAATATTGTGAATCCCGAACTTTAATCTGTTATCAGTTCACATCACGATTATGATTATAAAGATTAGGTAGTTCATGATAATCAAAGTTTATTTCGCATGAACTACAACTACACAGGACTGGACACAATTGGTAGGAGGAGAACAGGGAGATCTGATGATCTTTAAAATGTTTTATGTTAAATACATTTTTGTAGATTTGTTCAGGTGTTAATTTTTTTAGTAGCAGTTTACTTTTATCCAAGGTAGTATTAAATTAGCTTTGCATTGTGGTAGTATTGTACTAACAATGATATTGGTTTTTTTTTTTAAATTTCTTTTAATTATCTTAAGCCGAACAGTTTTCGAAATAGATTGTTTACATTTAGGTATAGTTGAAACCATAAGTGCGTATACAAGGATGGCATATAATTGTATTACTAATTAATTGTGCAATTTGTTATAACTTTTTAATAATCTTATAATAACCATGTTTAACTTTAAAAAAATAAATATATTATATATTGTATATATATCATCAACTTATGTGTTTGTTTATTTCATCACTGTTTCCTTTCTAAATTGGTGTTCAGTATCTTAAACTGTTCACTCTTTAAGCAGTAATTATATTCTGATAATATTCTATAAATTGTATCATTATTATCTTGAACGACTTGAACTGTGTTGTTAATAATTGTTTTTCAAAAATTAAAAAGTAAAATTTAACTTGAGCAAAATTGTAAAAATAAAAATGGGTCGTAAATGTAGTGTGAAACTATGTGAAAGTTATTAGAGTTATAAGACTACTGAACACAACTATATTTTCGATTCCGAAAGATCAAATATTACATGAAAAATGGACAAGTATTGTTAGGGCACTATAGACAATTATTTATTTGTATAGGTTAGGTTAGGTTATTATTTATATTTAGTGCCTTAGCATTGTTAATACTTGGAATTGCAATAATACTAAAGTAAAGTATTTATGCCTTAAACATTTTGAAGATAATGTCATAATGATATGAACAAAACATTTGACGGTTTCACTATAGAAGATATTCAGCCATCAGGTACTCATTTAAGCATCAATATATTAATTCAGCTCACATTTTCATTCAAGTGAGGCGGGTTTGATCAATCAATTATAAACATTTTTCATTATATTTTATTTTAGAATTAAATTTTAATTAGTGTAATTTACTATACAACATTTTTTAACTTTGGGCAAAAAGAACAAAATTTACATTAAAACTTGGTGCTTTACCTAAGATTTTATATATTTACAAATGACAAATCAAAAACAAATCAAAGTAAGCTCAAAAAAGAAGAAATTGTCAAAGGTGGTAAAAACATAAAATAAACGTAACAAATATACATATTTTAGATTCTGAACGAAGTGATGAATGTATTGATTTTACAATGATGTGTTTTTTTTTTTGTGTCTGTCACCACGTTTTGGAGCAGTAAAAGTGCTTTGATTTTAAAAAGTGGGCCCTGTTTCTGATAGGAAAGTGAATCTAGTTGGTAATCTAACCTGGGGGGTCAGAAGTAAAAAATTTCCAATAGTTTTCAAAATCGTCAGGAAAAACCCTAAAAAAGTAACAGAAAAACGGGAATTTTTACGCAAAACAAGTTTTCAACCAAATCGATTTTTTTATATGGTTGTAAATCAAAAACTAATCACTGTAAATACTTGAAATTTTCACCAAAGGTTTATGTCAGTGTTATCTACATACAGTTAAATTTTTGACTTTTTTTGAGTTATTTATAGACCATAGAAATTTTTTGATTTTTTTTTTAGTGTCGATAAAAAAATTTTAGATGACCAAAAAGTTTTGAAAATTTAATACAAGGTTCCTTATAAGTTGTTCTTATTGTAGCTAAAAAAAATTAAAAATCGTCACAAATTTTTTTTATTAGCATTTGAAGTTCAAATATTGACAAAAATTCGTCAAAAGCATGAATATTTGCAAATAATTTTGTAGTTGAAAATTCATAAAATTTGTTTTATTTATAACTAAGGATTAAAAATACAACACTAAGTTTTCCATAAGTTTTCTTTCAAGTATCTATAGAGAAAACTCGAAGCATCATTATAGGATAAATTTTAAGTGCGTTTGAAATTTAAATTTTTACGAAACAGCGTAACGATAACGATTTTTTTTTTTTTTTATTATTTTTATTAGCCTTCAGTCAACGACTATTATGACTCAACAATTACAATATAAATATAGCATATAAAATTAATGATGTTATAGTTAGTCTTAACAAAATGTATACAATAGATAAGATTACAAATTATATATAATATTATAATATACTAAAGTAATATAGATAATTAAATTGTAGATTTAGTCTGATATACAATGAAAAGATAAATAGGAGAAAAAACCCAATCGTTAGGGACAGAGACGCTTGTTAACGATCTTCGTAAGGAGATTAATTAGTGGGGCAATTAAAGAGTTGAAATTGGAAATAAATTCAGATAAAACATTTGAGATGGACTCCATGGAAGAAGTAACTGTTTTGGTCGCTGCAGCATAGGATTTCCTTTGAAACTGCCGAGCACGATCTCCTGGGACCTCGTTTGACGAAATTTTTGGAGGTATTTGCATATTTGTATTGCAGTTAGAGCGGAATGTTAATTTCTTGTTTTAGACAAAGCGAACTTTTTATACGACGGGCAACCCCTAATGATAACGATTTATCTTCAAATGATTTTAAATATTTGTTACTATAAAAAAGTATAAGTCGTAAAAACTTGACAATTTTACCGATTATTACGATTGACATTTTCTTTACATGATTTAATTTTCAAAATATTTTGACTTTTTTTGAGCTATTTATACTATTTATAGACAACTGAAATTTTCAAATTTTCTGAAAATTTTTTTTAGAAGTGTTGATAAAATATTTTTGGCCCAATCAAAATACTTGAAAATTTAATACAAATTTCCTCATAAGTTCTTTTTATAGTGATTAAAAAATTATACATAGGAACAATTTTTTTTTATTAGCATTTGAAATTCAAATATTGACAAAAATTCGTCAAAATGATGAATATTTGCAAATTATTTTGTAATTATAATTCATACAAATTTTTTGTATAAGTAGCTAAGAGTTGAAAATTTAATACAAGATTTTCCATAAGTTTAGCTAATAATAATTATAAAAAAACTTAAATTTTGATGTATTCAGCCATTCAGGCCATTAAAACATAAATCACCTTTTTCACCAACCACTGAAAATTATATCCTAGGCTGACAAATCATCTTCGTTCAGAATCGTTTTTCGTATACAATGGTAATTATCATTGGATTCAAATTTAACCCTCCTATAATATAATATAATAATGATCCACTGATCCACACGGCACCTAATGCACAGCAGAGCTCTACTTATTTTTTTTAAAACTGTACCGGAAAATTTTTAGTTTCGACCTTTATAATGCACTAAGGATATTCACTTTGCCATTGTAAACCCCCCCCCCTTGAAGTTTGAATTAAAGCATTATTTTGCCAAGTTATGCTGTACAGACTCAAAAAAACATACATCACAGAAAAATCAATACATTCATCATATCGTTCA